>CM070823.1:41383514-41603995 GCA_036326025.1 Chrosomus eos
GCTACGCACTACGCACTAGGATTAGGGGGAGGAGGGTGCGTGCGTATTACACGCCATAAAGTGCGTATCATATGCACGCGAATATACACGCACAAACTATTTTTGGCGTATAAATGTCGCAAGAAATAACATTCGTGGTATTGATACGCACTTTCATGAGATCGGGCTCTGTGTTCTGTGAAGTCACAGTGCTGCTGCTACGATCGATGCTGTCAAACTTGACGTTCTTTATGTGAATAAAATGCCCCAGAAAAAAATAATATAAAATTGAATAAAACATGTGTCTGTAGTAACCATTGGCTATAAGTTTACAAAATAGATATTTTAATATTTTATATTAAGAAAACTAAATAGGGCAATAAAAATAATATGGTTATTATTACGTGTGTGTGTGTGTGTGTGTGTGTGTGTGTGTGTGTGTGTGTGTGTGTGTGTGTGTGTGTGTGTGTGTGTGTGTGTGTTTGACTTATACAGATGCAGAGTCAGCAATTGAGATAATAAATGTTCTCCCTTTTATGTAAACAAGTAGGCTACATATTTCTAAAAAAAAAATCTTGTTTTTTTGTACTCATCTTTAGACATTTTAACTATGCAATGTGCTAAGTATAATTTTTAAAGTATACTGGGCATGTTTATTGGGTTAAATTTTATCTGTAAAAAATGTAGGGGGCCCAGAAATTTTGGTTTCCATAGGGCCCAGAATTTCTGGCGGCACCCCTGTGTGTGGTGTGTGTGTGTGTGTGTGTGTGTGTGTGTGTGTGTGTGTGTGTGTGTGTGTGTGTGTGTGTGTGTGTGTGTGTGGTGTAATGGAGCTGTACTGATGGAAAAGTCTCCCACAGGTCTGATGTTGGTCTCTCCAGCCCAGAGTGTCGATGGAGGGTCTTCCTCCTCCTCCTCATCTCTCTTTTCTTATCTCACCGTCAGATGCTGTTTTTTCCTCCCTCTCACACTCCTGATCTTTCATTGTAACATAAAACCCCTTCTCCTTGGTTTCCTATCTCATGCTAAACTTTCTTCTCTTTCTTACATAATCATAGTTTCTATGTATTTTCTAATGTATCTGCTAATGTTATATACTATGACTATCCAATGACTGCTTATTCAGGAAATAGTGGTCAGTAGGAAGTCTTTGGAAACCACTAAAAGTGAATTTAAATAGTCATTAATGATGGCATTACTCGACTGAATTTCTGCAAAGAAATGTTAATTGCTCAAGCTGCAAAAACAACATCACATCCTTCAAACAGAGTGGAATCTGGCTTAGGAGACTTATGATACAATATAGCATTGTGTGACACAGTAGACGGGATTCAATTATCACAATATGGAAGACGATGTAAAAATGTAACCCTGGGAGCTTTCATAGTCAATAGCAACCGCAGCGGTCAACAACTGTTTATGAAGCTACATATGACAATTAACTAGATGATCAGCTTCACCACTGCACCCATACAAAAGATTCAACACCTTGAAGGCATTCATATTGTGGGGGTATTCTTACATTTAGGAGTCACCGAGTTCATCCATATTGACATGGGTTAGCTGTTGATCTCAAACTAGAAGGTGCTTTTGCATTTGTTGACCACCAAAATAAGGCTTGATCACAAGCTGCCTCTATAATTGCCAGCTGTTTCCTTCTGTTAGTTCCTCACGTAGCTCTGGCACACAGCAGGAGCTCTACCTGACGAGTACTCCAGGGGGTGTGATGATGGATTGCACTGTGGGTCCTGGAGAACACATCTCAGAGCTGCTCCACTAACTCCTGGAGATCCTGTTTAAGAGGGGAAAGACTTGTTCCTCACGAGATCTACGGCCAGGCCAGGATAGACTGCTGGACTTTGGGTGACACAAGCCTCACAAGTGAGAAAGTGGAAGAACTGCCAGGAGGAAAGAAATTTTAAATTATTGTAGAGTTTAGGGACTAACACTTTGTCACCTAGGTGGAACTCACATGAGTGAAGGTCTGATGTATGCATGCCACTAGAAACTTGCATATTCTAGCAATCCAACCATATGAACACCGACACTTGCTTGAGGATGGAGCAGTCAAATCAATAGAAGAGATCCAAGAGGAGTGTCCATCCTCAAACACCACACTTTTGGGAAGCACTATATCAGCCAATCTATATCTTAAAGACTTATGATACAGCCAATCTATATCTTAAAACTAGAAGAGAATCATTGTTTGTCATTAACTCATTGAATAGACCTACTTGATTAACTTCTTCCTTTTTTTTCTTTTCTTCTTGCATAGTATACAAACACTAGGCGATGTGTCCATGATAGCTGTTCATCTCTGGACTCATCTCTGCTGTGTATGTAGACAACATAATCATCATACTAGAGGCTGGTATTGGTATTCTTTGTGAAGTATTGTGCAGCCCAGGCTCATTAGAAAAACATACCTGTGGCAACATTTTTGCAAAATACGCTGCATCGTGCACGCAGCAACCAGACTTTTTTTACGGTGAACACCTGCGATGATTAATCTTTTCTTTTTTTTTTCACTGAGCGGCAAAAAAAGATTAAGCCCGAGGTCCGACCCGACCCGAGTCATTTGCTTATATTTTCGACCCAAACCCGGCCCGAACCCGTGGGTCCCGTCGGGTTTGTCGGGCTGACCCGACCTATTGAGAACTCTAGTGCACGTTTCGTGACAGTTTCAAAGTGAAATGTCCAGTGAGTGGCGCTAAAAGCATGCTTAGTTTTTTCCAGAAAAGATTAACGTGAATATGGCAATGTTTTATTACGTTGGAGTTTGTACGTATCACCGCAGTTCTGAATTAAAATGTCCGGTGAGTGGCGCTAAAAGGTTAATGCTCCATTTAAAAATTACGTACACCTACACAAAACCCTAAACCTACCCGATAGTATTAACAAAAGCAAATGTGACATAAAACGCAATTGTAACCATGGCATTTTAGCTTGTTTTTGAGGTCTCGTCTTATCGCTCTTTTATCGTGACTTGTCTTCACGGGATTCATACTTGAGCTCTCCGCATCACAAGTACAATTCTGTACCAGCTGAGCTACCAAGCAACCATAGTACATCAGTAAAACTGAACATATGGAGCTGGTTAAGTGATGCAAACAAATGTCTTACCAAAACATGCACTATGGTAAAAAGCGTTTTGAGGTCATAACATAATTGTGCAAGGAACCACATGAAAACAAATCTTTATTTGATTATATAGATAATCTGCCCCTGTAATCATAATTGTGTGTGAAAACGATTAAATTACTTGCTGTTTTACTGTATCTAGTGTTCATTTCTGTTGGAAACTGCAGTGAGATGTACATATTAGTACGTATTTTGCATTTTTCCAATGAGCCTGAGTTGGGATTGTGGGAAGCAGTCCATTATTATTTTTCTTTTTTTCGACCTGGGTGGTTACATGCAGCTCAGGGAGCAGCAACCACTCTGCTAATATGTGCCAGTATGTGGTTCATTTGGACACACACAGTAACCCTGGGATTGCATGTCTAAGCTTGGATCTGCTGAGTTGTATGCACCAAAAACAGTCCTAACCAGACTAAGATCTCTGCCTTCATAGCCACATCAGGGATCAGACTCTCTGGGCCTCCGTGGTCAGAAAATTCACAAGGATGTGTCTACTTGGGTCGTCAATTCGCCCATGCTTGTTCAATTGTCATTCACTTGTTCTAGTATTTGTGGTGACTCCATGTAGAGTAGTGTGCTTTACTGTGCATGTACAAGGTGGTGGTTGTGTGATGAAGCTAAAGGTTGGGGACTCACGCTCATATAGTTATGAATGTGTTTAGGTAAATCTGAGTATAAAATTATTTAAACATCCTTTGTAGTAGCAAGTTAGACCATGCCAAGAAGCATAGCATTTGACCAGAGAATAAGAACACAAAAACAGAACAGTATTGTGAGCACACCCTGTATGGGAGGGCAGCCTCAGGACTCTTATCGCCTCCTTGAGGTGGCCCCCGAGGGCCTTCATCACTCAGATCTCCTCCGAGGACCAGGAGAATGTAGAGAACATAGCAGTCCTTGCTTTTATTGGATCTGATCATTACTAATATTCTCTGGAATGTCCCCGAATATAAATAGAACAAGAAAAAAATGCACAGAGAAATTGAAAAGAAAAAAGAGACAGGCCTGGTTTGATCTGGAACAAGAGTTCTGGATTGCTGTGTTTTGATTGGATGGATGGAGGACTGGGGTGAAGTTCTGGGAGAGGCACAGAAAGACCGCCCAGAGCGAGCTCAAGACTCCTCGGGGAGTGACTGTGGATCAGTTTCAGAAAAGACCTTGTTAGAGGTGTCTGAACAAGGGTAATAGCTATGGGAATGTGTGTGTATGCATAATATGGCTGTGCATGGTCAGTGAGGACAAAGGGAATGTCTGTCCCTGATCCAACCAGCATTTATTGTTACATAATTTCTGTTCCCACATAGACTGTATTCTGTGTAAGCAGCTAGGTGGATAAGATCGGGACTGGACTAAAGTTAGTAGTGTTAAATTATGAATATGTTTCCTCTTTATTCATTTATTTTCATTTTCAATAAAGTTAACATGCTGACTTATGCCATTAGTTTTTCTAAGCACTCATCACCAAATGTTTACTCTAATATCCAACTTTTCCATAATTTCCTTTCTTTTCAGTTTCCCAGGTGGTTAAATTGGATTTTGTCCACTTACAGTAAGTTAAAAGGGTCCGCGTTCACCCCATTCATACATCATACTTGTGTTTATTTGTGCTTGACATTCTTTTGTGCCTGGTGTAAATCACAGTCTCATATACCTCATTATCCCACTGCAACTCTAATTCCCCCTAAATGCACTGGAGAATATTCAGAGCTCATTTGTGGTGTAAACACTCCTTAACTGATCCAGATTAACTCCTCTTCTCCTGTTACCTTCCTCCCCTGTGCCACACAAAACTCTTGCCTTTCTTCAAAAATACAGAGGGAAAAAAGCTACCCCAACCCCCTTTGCAACTGATGACCATATAATTTTTTTATTTTACTTAATTAGACTTTTTAAAATGTAATTACACTCTAATGCATTCCATGTTGAAATTAAGGCGCTGCAAAAGACTAATTTGTTCTTTCCAATCAACTGTTACTGTACCAAAGGACTAGCCTGGTCTGGTGTGTTTCTGGTGGAACCCAAGGCCATGAGCAATGGAACATGTCCATCATCCTGATTATTAGGTGGAGACCACCGGTGAAATCGGGGCCATTTGGTAGGCTCAATAACACTAAGAAAAAGAGAGGCTGAGGCACAGGAAGTGGGCCTAGACAGGCAACTGCTGAGGGAAGCACTTTTCACAAGGGGCCCAGGCCAGGCCTCGGCTAAAATCCCCTAAAACACAACGACAGGCCCAATTTAGGGCTGACATGCAGAATTGGTGGACTTCCAGAACAGTGCTTAAGAACATGTGGCAGGATCCAAATGACCTTGGTCGAATTTCCTTTTGTCAAGACGCACGTTTAAGAATGGACAATTCCCATTGCGGCTGGAGTTTAGCATGCGGTTTTCGCCCTCAAATGACTTTCAGAACACTAATTAAAATAATGAACCAAAAGATTCCTATTCTAATAGATTTCCAGGAAAAACGTGGTGAGGGATATGTTAAAAAGCCCACATGATAATTATTAGTCTAATACCACCACCTCATCTTCACAAATAAAGTTATAAATTGTTAAAGTGATTGTACAAAAAAAAAAAATCCTTACAAAGGAAAGACATTTAACAAATAAAACAATGAATTTATCAGGAGACAGTGTGAGTTGTCAGCAGAAGTGCACCTCCTCTTAGATCAGACGTCCCTGTGCTGTCCATTGAATCTTCCTCAGCCAGCAGGAGCTTCAAGACCTTGTGTGTTTTTAATGCACGACTACATGGGAGGTGCTCACTTTACGACCCCAAGTTTATGGCAATGCCGCTTAAGAGCTGCTCAGGTTTCGCTGGCAATTACCTCTCCATACAAGACCCCCCCAGTTCCTATCCCCCTCTCCTGCCTGAGAGGACAGGGACCCCCTCTGACTGGGAGGTGAACTAAGATCTCCTCCTCTCACTCTTTTATCCCCAACTCTCTTTCTTGAAGCTGCGCTGAGCCCTTTGCAGCTGGACTCTGTTTATTTACTGGGTTGTGGCGAAATACCAGGAAAACCTGGCCTCCCACCTAACCAAATCCTCGGGGCAATGAATGACGTTCCCCAGGGTCCTGCCCCAGTGCTCTGGGTGAGGTTCAAGAGAGCGCAGGACCGAGGCTCAGACCTCAGCACTGGATGACTCAATGACCCCAACATGCTTCTTGAGTTGGAGCTCTGAGCTAATTTACTTTTAATTTTAAATGTAAATATCACCTGCACTCTGCTCACAAGAGTCCTCTGTGAGCACACTATAATGGTTCACTGCACTAGAGGATATTTTGCATACATCAACCATGTAAAGTACACTTATAATTAAAGTTTTATTAGTGGTGCTTACTAGCCCAAATCGAAAGATCTCACATTCAAGTTTATGTGATAATCTGGTCTCCAAATAGAACTCAAGTCCCTCCTTAAAGGTGGGGTATGTGATTTGGAAAACGACCGGCAAATTTTGAAAATACACAATTCAAATGGTCCTACCTTCTTTCCTCCAACACTGGCCCTGACTGGGTCACGCGCGCTGAGGGGAGGAGGGTGTGGGACGAGCGTTTGATTGACGAACTTACTGTCCAATGATTCTAGGTGGTCTTGGAAATGATTGGCTGAAGTTTTTCGAGTCCTGCCCGTTCCACAGATGATTAAATTGCTTAATTTTTATTTCAGTGCTTCTAACTCAGTGGCTGTAAGTGGGTTAGGAATAGGATTTCAAGTTATTTTGAAAATATTGACAAAAAAAGAGAATCACATACCCCACCTTTAAATATATAAATAAATATAGATTAAAGGTGCCCTAGAATGTTTTTTTTTTTTAATTATTTTATAATGTTTCCTGGGTTGCCCTTATAATGTTACTATGTTTTTTAAATCAAAAATAGTCATAGTTTAGAAATAAAAGACATTTTCCTGGCCTGATTTTAGCCTCTGGTTTGAACACTCTGTTTGAAGGGGCGTCTGCTGTGAGACTTCAGTGTAACCGGGCCACTGCTGTGATTGGCTAACATGCTTGCATATGAAATAGCTACGTATTACATGTGAAACTCTCTCGAATACTTTTACTACAGATATTATACGTTTTTAATATTACAGCTATCGAGATTAACGAATCGTGAGATGTTTTTAAAGTATTTAGATCTATTCCCATCACATAAAATGTTGCAGTGATGAGCATTGAGCAGATGAGCAGATCTTATCATTGCAAAGCAATTTCTGCACTCTCTCTAATGCTTTCACCAATGCAAACACGATGATGTACATACAGTAAGAGCTTCGTGGTGCAGAATAACGTGCATCATTGATTTCATAACGAGTTTGGCAAGTGTCCAGATAAACTAGCTCTGTGGAAAGATTGTTTTTTGATCGCTTTCTGTATATAATTTATTCACAATTTAAATACGTTTTTTTTTCATCCTACTAAAAGAAACGATGTGAAGTTGATATTTTAGTCACTGGCTTGACTTACTGATGCATAAACAGTATTGAACGATTTTGAGAGAAAGATTACCTGTCTGAACTTGAACAATTACACATCAGAAAGTGTTGCTTGGTAGCTCGATCCGAGGCCAGCTCTGTATTGGCCCAAGTTGAGGAAACAGTCGTCGGTGAAATGTTTGGAAATTTCCAGAGAAAATAAAATTAACCCATTGTTTCTTCAGCGGCTCAGATGAAGGAACTAAAAAATACTTTTGTGTTCATGTGTACATCCAAACACTGATCAACTGCCATGCTTCGGCTGCGCAGTTCCGCCTGGCATTGAGGAGGGCTGGCATATGCAAATCTTTGGAGGCGTATATATTAATGATCCCGACTATTGCGTCACAGTCGTTATTATGCGGAGATTCGCCTGTTTTTCAGGGGTGTTTTTTAAAAACGAGATTTAAATAAGAAGGAGAAAACACTGGTGTTTGAGACTCACTGTATGTCGTGTCCATGTACTGAACTCTTGTTATTTAACTATACCAACATAAATTCAATTTCACATTCTAGGGCACCTTTAATATATATATATATATATATATATATATATATATATATATATATATAATATATATATATATATATATATTAGGGGTGGGAAAAAAATCGATATTGCAATATATTGTTGTGCTCTCTGTCGCAATAAATAATCGATACACTAACGCCCAATATCGATATTTTATTACAACACAAAATTATTAATTTACCCGTTGTCAGTGTCACTGTCACTACCCAATATCTACCATTCTGTTTGCGGGGGCGCTGTTCGAGTAAATAGGGGTAAAGTGGCGCAAACAGCGGCCGGTGAAGAACACAAGTTAACTAACAACAACAGAGAATTGCAGAAAAAAAAGCTCACCGAGAAAGAGCCAGCAGTGACTGACAACGCAGCGAATATGTCCGTAGCTGTTCTGATTGCTGGATATCCGCACGTTCGCTGTTTCGCTCATGTTTTGAATCTCGCGGTGCAGCGTGCCCTCAAACTGCTAACGTTAAATGTCGCTCGACTGCTCGGGAGAATTAGGAGAATTTGCACATTCTTCCACAGGAGCACCTCAGCAGCTCAAGAAGAATATGCCTTGATGTGTCCACTGTTTACAGTAACTTACTACTGACGTTTCAGTATTATGGTTTACACATGTTAATGTTCATGTTGTTGTAATGTTCATGCACTTTTATCTGGCATTAATAAATGCATAAAATTTCCTTATTCCTTCTTTTTCTTTTCAGTCACATATATCGTGATATATCGTTGATGAAATTTCTTCCAATATATATTGAATATCCTAGATATCGCGAATCGTGATATTATCATATATATATATATATATATATATTATATATATATATATATATATATATATATATATATTATATATATAGTAAGATAGTAATACTGACCCTACTGACTACACCTTTGGCCTTTCTACATTTATATTGCCCGGGTTAAAAATCAAACTGTTCCAAATATCGCCCAAATATGAACAACATTAAGAACAATTTGGTAGAGAATATGTGTACAAGGCCTTTACAGAAGTAAACAGCCAACTATTGAGGACAAACGAGTGTGTTTATTGCATCACCCTGACAACACATTTCATTTGTGTCTATCAATCAGACGAGTTCAGCTCGAATGAGAAACATGAGGAACGGTTTGGAATAAGCTTCTACCACTTCCTTAGAACTGAGCTGAACTCCCATGCATCAAGTGTTTCTCCATCTGTATGACTCGCTGTCTCTCTAAATCACTTTCCCTCTTTATTTAGCATAAAATCATAATCCATGTTTCTTTAATAAATAGTTCCTGATAATAAAGTTCTGAGCAACAAAATCAACTTTTTTTTCTTTTCCTAAATTATTTGTTTTACGGAAACTTGCACTGCACTATATTTGTTCGGTCTGTAGTTCAGATATAAAGTGTAATGAGAGGCACAGGAAAGATGAAAAGAAATGATGCCTGACAAGGTTTGTGACTCATCCAGAATTTTTGAAGGGTCATCAGTAAAATATCATTCAGTGGAAGAGGCACAACGTTTTATTCACCATGGAACTGGAACGAAAAGAGATACCAGATGATCAGTGGCTCTATTCCAAACCCCAGTGAGCTGCCCGTTGTCTACTGTCTACATAGGCAGCTAAAATTACATTTCAAACATGAAGCAATTGGGACACTCAACAGTCATAGCTGGTTCCAATAGAGTTTGGCATTGCCATGTTGCTAAGCTGTCAATTCTCCAATAAGAACACAAAGTCCCATTTAACCGGATGGAACTAAGTTGTGGTTACTTTTAAATGAAGAAGTTGTCTCAATGCGTTCTGGGATTACCTTGTCTGCAAAGCTAAATTTGTCCAAAAAAGAGTCCCATTACTAATTTTAGACTGTACAGAGATACAGTACTTAAAGTTGTTACAAGTGTTACACTATATTTCAATAGTCCCCTTTAGACATCCGTTAATAACATATTGATAACAATAAGTAATGTTGCACCTATGTGTCACCTAAGAAGAGTATTAGTAGACTGTTGGGGTAGGGTTAGGGTTAGTTACTTGCAAAGTTACTTATAGTCAGTATAATGTCTGTTGAGGAGCATCAAAATAAAGAGTTAGCAGATATAAGGCAGACAGTCTATTAATACTATAATGAGAGTTAGTTGACATGTAGTTGCAAAGTTACTTTTGGTTAGTAGAATGTCTAAAGTGCACCATCAAAATAAAGGGTTACCGAAATAAATAAATGGAAATCACATATTGGTGAAAGAGTCAGTGGCGATGCTAAAAACAGTACATTTAGATATTTGCTAACAATTTATGATGCTACCGGTCACTAGCAGTGATTCATGATGATGGTCCTAAAGTTTCACGGAGGTGAGAGGAGTTCAGGGCAGCCATATAAGGAGTGTCTCAGTAGGCATTTGAGCAGACACATGGCCCCCTGACCGCCCAGGGGACGGCCCAGCATGCATCACACATTCTGGGATGGCAGTGAGGCAGAACCAGGGTGAGGCATGGGCCAGATGAAGAAGAGAGAAAGAAAGAGGATGCAAGGTCCAAAGGTCTCTTCCAAGCTATCGTGATACAATATAAATCAATATAGAAAACTAGTTTGGAACATTTGATAAGTCAAGTCCAGAACGTCTGATGAATGTAATGTTATTCACAGCATGACGCCTCAAAAATGTGGTTTAGTTATTCCAAGTAACAGCGGTGAGTAATCAAAGTAAATGGGTTACACGGAAAGCTAAGCATGCGTAGCAAATAAACTAGTTGAAAAATGGCTAAGTAATATTTTGTCGTGTTGTAGCTTAGTTGTGATCGTAGACACCATAGAAAACATATGGTGTGAAGAATTTACATAATAAAACAGGATTTTGGCAAAATGGCTGTACACAAATCTTAAACGGTCAATCCTTAACCGCAGCACTAAGTCATAACGGAGATGTGTTGTCGCAGCAGTTGTGCTGCATGGAAGGATCCTGAGTGCATCACACATATTTGTCCAAACACCAGTGGCCTCCTCCTGGCTGTTACGAGCAGGAGCGATGGTGGGCGTCAGGGGCCTGCTGAATTCTGGGAACTGAGAGTTGTTTGGAGGGTCTCAACAGCTCCCCACTCCCTCTTGGCAGAACATCACAGAGGAACTCATGCAGCTCAAATATTTCTCCGTCAAATGATCTACAAAAACACATCCCACTGCGCACACAAAGGGAAGTATGTGTGCTGGTGTTTGTGAGAAACAGCAAATTATGTTGGTGTTCTCGTATAAATGTTCAGCCAATGCGTCGGTATTTTCGTTGTTAACGTCATTGTCTTTTTAACCCAAACCGCTGTCCATGCACTTGAAAAGCCTCTTTTCAAGAGTCAGACAGACTTTTAACATCTGTAATGTAGTTGGTTAAAAATCTAGTGAGCTTGACCTTTGAGGATTTCCTTAACAATAAATATATGATAATTGCAAATCATTTATAATGGATATAATGCATAAGCTGAGAATATTCTCTTTCATGATGCAAGATTAATTTTAGCCCTGGTGAAAAGTGTCGAGTTAAACACCCAGAAATCCCAGATGCCTAAAGTAGCAAACTCTTCTTACATTAATTAACTTTTTGTTTAATGTTTTGCTACCTTTTACTCACCATCTTAACTAAACAATATGACTGTTCTAAC
This sequence comes from Chrosomus eos, assembly GCA_036326025.1. Lineage (NCBI taxonomy): Eukaryota > Metazoa > Chordata > Actinopteri > Cypriniformes > Leuciscidae > Chrosomus > Chrosomus eos. Next base: position 41,395,280 of record CM070823.1, read on the forward strand.
CTCTCTGCTGCCCTCTTTAGCTCCGGAGAGCATAGTGGTTAAATGACTGTTGATCGGTTGAACAACAGTTTGTCTTGAATTTGTGCTTATTACCTCACATTGCAACTGTTGAATTATGGCTGATTATTTTGATCTCAGTACTGCAAGAAACTTTGGAAGTGAATATATAGATCGATAACACTTTAGTTTAGGGTCCAATTCTCAATATTAACTAGTTGCGTATCAACATTCATAGTAGGATATTGGCTGTTTATTATAAATCACATAATGCCTTATTCTGCTTGACTATATTCCACATCCCTTAATCCAACCCAATATCTAAACTTAATAACTACCTTATTAACTATGAATAAGCAGTAATTAGGAGTTTATTGAGGTGTAAAAAAAAGTCGTAGTTAGTTAATAGTGAGAATAAGACTCTAATCTAAAGTGTGACCTTTTTAATTTATAATTTTGATTACATTTTATGAATTAAACAGCTCAAAACAACCTTGATTACGAAAAAAGTGAAATTACCTGTTAAATATTAAAGTATTATACAGTATAGTATAATACCTTTTCGGCATAAAGGGTGCTTTAATCAAGCCAAGAAGAGTGTACATAAGTCAAGTTATAAATATAATATATTGCATTTTTCACTAAAAGGTGTAAATCATGTCAACTGTCAAAAGCGAGTTTTTTTTTTACAAGCATTAGTCGTGACACAATTAGAAGATAAAAGAAAAAAATACACATTTATTAGAAATCAAGTAGATATTTAACATTTTTCTGCTTGAAAAAATAATGAATTAAAGTAATGTCATTTTAATAACCAGTAATTAGGAGTTTATTGAGGCAAAAGTCATAATTAATAGTTAGACCTTTTTATTTTGATTAAAAGATTTGATCAAATGTATGAATTAAACAGCTCATAAACATACTTGATGAAATTAAATTAGCTGTTAAATATTAAAGTTTAATGCAACCATAAGACATTTTACCTTGCAATATATATATATATAAGGAGATGGAAAGCGCCAAACTTTAGTCCCAAACTGATGAGTAATATCTTTTTTTATTACTAGTAAGATCCTTTTTTCTGATTTTTGAGTTCCTTACAATATATAGAAACTTTTTGGCGACACACAAAAACCCTCAGGTTCTACAGGGTTCTAAGCCCACTGAACCCTTTTTTAAAAGAGTGTACATAAGTTATAAATATAATACATGGTATTTTTCACTAAACGGTGTAAATCGTGTCAAGTGTCAAGAGTGAGTGCTTTTACAAGCATTAATCGTGACACAAATAAAATATAACAGAAAAATAGAACTTTATTAGAAATTAAGTAGATATTTCACATGTATGTGCATGAAAAAGTAAACTCATAATTGTGTCAAAGCAGCCTATACTATACTGTACCATTTTGTGCAATCTTAATGTCAAGAAGTCAAATGTGCATTTAGTGAAGAGCGAAGTACATTATTTGAATAACGACATCAACATTTAATTCATGTATAACATTTAACGTAAACTCTGTTAAGAGGTTTGTTTCCAAGAACTCGAGAGCTGTAGGAGCATCACGTGTGTGGTGCGATTCTCATCTGTCGTTCACTCATGTGACTCTCTCTGTGTTCCTCGCAGGAGTCTGACCTCTGGAAACTGCAGCCTGTTCAAACATATCCCCGTTTCATGCGTAAACAATACAGTAGAGGAAGAGAAAACCCTCTTCATATTGCTTACTGGTGCCTGATGAACCCACAAATCAGACACAAAGACTTCTTTATGAGAACATAGTGAACCCAGTGAGATAAAAGTGGCGCGTACAGCTGAGACAGATTATTAAGCCGCAGGACTTCGAGCAGGTGTTTTCGTCCAGAGTCGCCAGTGGTTTTAGGTTAGCGGCTAACTGCCTCAATCTGTGACAAGACTCCCAGCACAGCGTGTCACAGGGGGCCGTTGTTTTTAACCGCTAATATTAACATTTTTCTTTTTCTCAGCCTCTTTTCGGGGAGAGAGAGGGATTTGGAGTGCGCTCTGGGCCAAGTACTGTTACGTGCAGCGCTCGGGGGGCGTTTAGGCGAGCCGTGTGTTGACATAAAGCAGGGACGATGGATTTAGCCACAAGAAAATTACGTGAAGTCAACCAGGCTGGAGTGGCGGGCATTTTTGTCATTACGGGGTGGGTGGTGAAAATAAAACAGAGAGAGATGTTGAGGAAAAGCAGTCCAGAGAAAAAACACCATTTATTTTTAGAACGAGGCAATGGTCTTGCTAGGGTAGGTGCTAGCATTGGATGTGTTGTGCGTGTTTTATTTAATTTTTAAGCTACAGTATATACAAAGCCATTCTCATGTTTGTGTGACTTTGTTTACCAGGTTACACTTTATTCCGATAGTCCAATTTAGACACTCTACTGACTATAAGTAACTTTGCAACTACATGAGCCTTAACACTTAACCATAACCTAACAGTCTACTAATAAGCTAGTTGACATGTAGTTGCAAAGTTACTCAAAGTCAGTTTCCTGTGGAATTGGGCTACTTTTAAGCTTTACTGGAGTTAATTTCTTTTCCGTGGGTTGATTTTCAGCCCCGTACACTCTCAGAAAAAAAGGTACAAAAGCTGTCACCGGGACAGTCCCCTTTAAAAGGGCTCTACAATGTAGGTACAAATATGTATGTTTGAGGGACCAATATGTACTCTTTAGGTACAAAGGTGTTCCTTTTGAAAAGGTTCAGCCACAGTGACAGCTTTTGTACCTTTTTTTCTGAGAGAACGCAGGGCCTAAAATAAACACTCGCACCAAACGCGAGTAAAGATCGCTGTTGGCGAGTTTATGAAAGGTGTCATTTGCCAATTTGCTGGAAACATTTTATGAATTCTAACCATTTGTGAACAACATTTGACAGTTGACAGGCTTGATTGGACAAATTCACACAAAATTATGTAAAAATTATTAAGAATCCTAGTGAAAGTTATGTCTTTAGTGAACGGAAATGTGTACAGTGTCAGCATATAAGATGTCTGTCTGTGTTTTTAATGCAAATCAAACAACAAAACACTAAGAGCAGGATATCACTCACTGCTCGTGACTGAATAACTTTTTGTAACTTTAATATGGATTCATTAATATGGATGTTTAATTTATACAGTGCAGTGTTATTTTACATTTGCTTATGTTATTACATTTCTGTATACCTGAAACCCACTGTCAGACCTACCTGGAAAACTAGGCACTATTTTACTTTGTATCTTTGTTATATTGTATTTATTTGTTGTTATTTTACCACTGACTGTTTACTTATCTTAAATATTTTCAATTTATTTTAGTTAGGGTTGCAGTTTTAGCTGTGGCATCAGAAATGTTGGTGTGATCACTGCCGGAACTGGTTTCATGCCGATGAAATATATTTATGGCCGGTAACTGTTTTGAAAAGTCTTTTTATAATGTTTAAAATGCAGTAATTTTACATTGTTTGATATGAAAACCTTAATAAAATTTGTAAAACATCAAACACTTTTACACATGTGAATTGAACAATTTATTTTTTCTGAACTATCCAAAACACAAAACACAAATCACAGTTAAAACAGCACACTGTGCCATATTACAGATATTACAGATATAACAACAGCATCATCCAACATTTCTAGATGACACTCTATAAGATTGTCTTGTATGTGCATCACTACTGTATTTGGTCCCAACAATGTATAGGCAAAGTGTGTGACTTAGCTGTACAAATACTGGTAACACGTTACAATAAGGTTCATTAGTTAACATGAACTAAAAATGAGCAAAACATTTGTTACAGTTTTTATTAATATTTGTTAATGTTAGTTAATAAAAATACAGCTGTTCATTGTTTGTTCATGTTAGTTCACTGTGCATTAACTAATGTTAACAAATACAACTTATTAATGTAAGGCCATTCTTCATATATAATAATTAATTAAACATAATAAGGTAGAAGAGGAGTAATTCCTTTTTTTAAATACATTTATTCATTTATTTGTTTGTTTATTTATTCATGTTCTAGTATCAGGTATATTCAATAAACAGTACATAAAATAAGCTGTTTTTCTTCTTTTGTTTTAAAGAAAGAAAGATAACACTTATTTTAAGATAACAGTTGCACGCTACATGTACTTACTATATTAATAACCGTACATTATGCATAATTACAAGTAGGCTAACTAACTCTCAAACCTAACCTTGGTGTACGTTTACACGACAACGATGTACTAAAAATGAAAAAAGTTTTTCCTTTGTTTTTTTGTTGCCTCAAAACAATCCGTTGGCGATGTCTCTTTGTAAAGAAACACTACGTGTCTATAGACTGAACACGTAATACACATGTGCATGATGTCATAGACTGAACACGTAATACACATGTGCATGACGTCACAGGTTTCACAGATTCATGTTTTTAAGACGATGATATGTAACGTTTTTAAAAACTTGCACTTTGCTTTTTCAGGCCTCAAAACCCTGTAGTCGTGTTCATCACTTGCCACAGTAATAACAGGTTTTACATTTTTAGTTGAAATATGTGTCGTGTAAACTACAACCAACCTTCAACCAAATCCTAACCCTACCATAACCCTATAGTAAGTACATGTAGTTGCTTAATATTACTCAGTACTTACATAAGAACACTGTAACAATGACACCTTACATTAAGTGTAACCCTTTATTTTGATGGTTCCTTTTGAACATACTATTGACTATCAGTAACTTTGCAACTACATGTCAACTTATTCTAACCTTTAACAGTCTACAAATACTCTACTGAGAGTAAGACATGTAGGTGCAACTTTACTTATAGTCAACAGAATGTGTAAAACGGACCATCAAAATAAACTGAAACCAAAAGAGAAAAAAAGCAAATCTATTCCTGTCTCTTCTCTCTTTTTTTAACCTCACTGAATGACTTTATTGATGATGTCGCCCAGATGCTGATGATGTCACGTGAGCGATGATGACCTCACAGCTCAGTCCACAGAGCTCAGGTGTTGAACAGTTGCTGGAGTGTGTTGTGTGCGCAGAGTGTGTTGTGTGTTGTGTGCCCAGACACGCCGGCGTTCAGGTGAAGTTCAGGAGAAGCTTTCAGGCTGTTTCACACTCCACTGAGTTTCTTTCTCTCCACACAAGCCGACACAATCCGTCGGGAAGCGGCCTGTGGCAAACCCGGATGATGAAGTGTCAGTCTCAGAGAGAGCCGGTCTCAAACAGAGATGCGTTTACTGTGTGGTGTGTGTGTGTGTGTGTGTGTGTGTGTGTGTGTGTGTGTGTGTGTGTGTGTGCGCACCAGGACACACACACACACACACGCTTTTTCTTTATTAGTACTGATCGATAAACTTTTTTTTATTGATTAGGATTAAATTATCTTAATGATTTATATCAATTCAAACATTTTATGATGAAAAAGTGAATGTTGCTGTGTGTTTCTTCTGTTTGACTGATTTGTTTATTACGGTATGTTTTTTTTCAGTTATTATTTAATGCCCATTGTATTATTATTCATTTTTTTTCTTTTTTTTTTCTTTGTATTATTTTATATTATATTATTTTATTTTATTTTAGTATGCCCATTCTGTTAATTATATGCCTATTTTATCATCCATCAGAACATCATAAGTATGATCACTTGAAAAAAAGAAAGAAAAGCACATCTCTCCACTATAACTCATTTGATTTGAGGAAAAGCAATGCTAATTGTATTTTAGTATTTTTACATCCATAAACACATGTTTATAGTGCCTTTATATTTTCAGTAAGAACACAACCACTCAAACTACACAAATCACCAATAAACGTTCCCCTACAGCTCAGAATAACTCCAGTATGAAAGCATTTATGTCTATGTTGTAAATGAAACGCATGTCCAGACGAATAAAGCGCTTCTGCCTGCGGACGCTTTATTAATCTCCGTCATATTCAGTTAGTGCAGAGGCTTCAGCCTGTCACTCTCTACGACTGTTTAAAGTCAGATCACGACCGCATGTCTCTTCTGTTCATTTCCTGAGCATCAGTGTCTGTGGCGGGGGACGAGGGGCTTCAAAGGGCCCGGGGCCGGGCGGGGGGGCGCTGCGTTTAGAGGACTTCCACTGCTCAATACTGTCTGAGGAGGGTCAAAGCCAGTCGACACACACCACACAGCAATACACTACTCAGGATAAGAGACAACTTAAATAAATGACATTCAGATAACGGTCCAACTGTATGTACTTCCCTCATTAAACTGCCACTTTAAACACATGTGTTTATTATACGAGAAGAAAGAGGCGACTGACTGATTCATGATATTAATACAGCAGTGTGAAACTGCCAGAATAATAGTTTATTTTAATTATTATTGGTTACACTTTATTTGATAATGTTAATATTAATATATGAATATGTAATATTAATTAACTACATGGATTAGGATTAGGGTTAGTTGCATGTAATTATGCATAATTTATAGTAATTACTAGAATCTACATGGAACAAGTGTAACAAGGATACTGTAAAATACAATTGTGTTACCATATTATTAAAAGAATAATTAATTATTGAACATTGTTGTCTATCATATTACTGTTATATAAGAATAAAAATGTGCTTCAGGATGTACTCGAGGTTTGAGTTTCTGGGAAAGTTTGAGTTTTTTATTTGCTCACCAATGCAATTATTTATAATAATATTGTTAAATATTATTACAATTTAAAACAACATGACCGCATAATCCTTCAGAAATAATTCTAATATGCTGATTTTCTGCTCGTGAAGCATTTATGATTATTGTCAATGTTGAAAAATACATAATATTGCTTAATATTGGAAAGCGGAAACACTTGTTTTCAGGATTCTTTGATGAATAGAAAGTTAAAAAAGACAGTGTCTATTTGAATTAGAATATTTTGTAACGTACATCTTTAATGTCACTTTTTGGGCACTTTAATGCCTCCTTTCAGAATGAAAGTATTCATTTCTTCCACCCCTTAAAAAAAAAAAACTAACAACTAACCGAGCCCAAACTTTTGCTCAGTGTATGTCCTGCCTAAAACATATTTAACCATGTAGAATCACTGTAACAAACGTCCTCTGGTGCCTTCACACCCTCCAGACACAAACACATGCTTGCTGTACTTGTAGAGAAGCAAGCTCTTGTAAACACACAAATGTGAAGAGTGTAAAGGACTGAGTGAGTGCATGTTCTGCTTGTGAGATTGTAGAAGAGCTCGTCTGAACACATGTATCAACCTGAACCTCTGAACTCATCTGAGTGTCATCCGAAGCTGTTTCTAACCGTCCCGGCCCTCCCGTACACAAAGCCTTTTCTCCTAATCTCACCTCTGACCTCTGCCAGATCCAAAGCAGACGCTGGCCTCACACACAGCGTGTGATACAGCGTATCCTCTGCTGGGTTACACCAGCACACACACCAGCGGCACTGAAGCGCTGACCTCCATCAGGTCCTGGTCACAGCCTAACCTCTGCTGGGTTACACCAGCACACACACCAGCAGCACTGAACCACTGACCTCCATCGGGTCCTGGTGTAACCCAGCAGAGGTTATGCTGTGACCAGGACCTGATGGAGGTCAGCGCTTCAGTGCTGCTGGTGTGTGGAGGTTAGGTCCTGGTTACAGCCTAACCTCTGCTGGGTTACACCAGCACACACACCAGTCGCGTTCCCAACAGCTGCTGCTCAATCTGCTTCTAATGGTGCCCAAAATTGCAACAACATGCAACAAAAAGAGTGTGTGTGCTTTTGGGATTCATGGGAAATGAAAGCCGTAATTGTGGACGGTTTGGTATTTATTAAGAGTTAGGTTGATAATAAGGTGAGTAATGTTGTCAGGCGGTGTTTCAGATCAGTTGTCAGAGTCGAACTCTCTGTCCTGACTTAACCCTCTGAGGTCGGCCGTCACGGGGGCGTGATGAGCTCACTTTTTTCCTTATCAGTGCAAAAGAGACTCAAATTACTCTGTTGATTTTTATCTTACATTTAAGTGTTGTACATCATTAGATCCTGTTTAGTTTCTATTTTTTTTAGGGTACTCACAATAAAAACAAAGTGTTGTGCTTTTCGTCAAATAAAGAATAATAAACATGATGCGCGTTTTACCTTCTCTCCGTCAGTGAAGTCCATTCTGAAACGCGTCCGAAAAAATAACTGTAACTCTGTTAATACTTGTCACAGAGATACGAGAGATGTCTCTTTATGAAGCTGAGATTCTCTTCTTTTAAATGAAGTAAGCTACTAAAAAAAATTATATTTCCAGTTTATGTAATCCGTTTGAAACCAAGGAGAGTTACAGTTGTTTCGTTTTCCCCTCATTATCATTAATCAGCTCAGATCGCCACGCCCCCAGCGCTTTTCACATGGTAAAATAGGTGATCTATGCATCGCACACGCGGCACGCCCCGCGATTAAGCCACAAAAACATGAAGCTTCTTCATCAGATCATTCACTGTTAGTTCATCGCGTTTGGAGGATGGCAGCAGCACGCTACTCCGACAGAGAGGCCCTTCAGATGATTCTGGACAGTGATGACGAATTCACATTTTCTTCAGAGGAAGATTGCAATTCGGACGACGAAAAGGCTGCATTTTCAAGAACGAATTGATCCAACCGAGGATAGAAGTTCGGAGTAAGTTTTTTAGTGTTATAATTCGTTTTCTTATCATATAGAGCTCAAATGAATTTTATATTTTGCCTAGTTTTGGCTAGCTTTTGACATAGGAAATACCTCACAATATCCCTAACATTGTATGCTCGTGTAAACTTTTTAAATGTGATATTCTCTGAACATATTTGTATATAGCATACATATTTTTCACTCAGTTTTGATTAGTTTATGACACTGATTATCATGCTAAATAGCCTACTGCCTTATGTGTAGTGCATTTTGTTCGAGAATAACTTCTAGGTTATGTGATTGAGATAAATATATTTCAGACTCCGGTAAAATACGTGATACTGTCTAAATACAATATATTTTATATATAAATGTTCAGTTTTGGTTAGCCCATGACTTATCATGCTAAAATAGCCTACTGCCTTAGCCTATGTGTAATGCATTTTTTGGGGAATAACTGCTAGGTTATATGTGATATTTCAGACTCTGGTAAAAACGTGATAGATTCTGTCTAAATACAATATGTTATATATAAATGTTCAGTTTTGTTTAGCCTATGACACTTCATCATGCGTAAATACTTGTTTGTGAATACAGGTGTAATGTTTGAAATGTAAGTTAGTGATGTGTCGTTCGTTCGCGAACAATCCGTTCATTGTGTAGCCTATCCCTAAATGCGTGCTGTCTATATGGGCCATAGATACTCGCAAATGTTCAGTTTTAGTTAGCCTATGACACTAATTATCATGCTTACTGCCTTATGCACTGTGAATACAGGTGTAAATGTTTGAAATGTAGCGATGTGTCGATCGCGAACGATCCGTTCATTGAGTGTACATAATAAATGCGTGCGTTCTATATGGGCCATCAACAGATACTCTGTTGTATACATAATGTATGCTAACAGTTATTTTGTTTTGTTTTTAGGAATGTGGCATCATGCTCTCCTTCTCCAGCACCTCGCAGAGGGACACGCAGGTCTCGTTCAGTTCTCAGTGCGATCGAGAATAATACTGAGTAAGTGCATAGACGTAATATCGTTTACATCGTCATAATGTAAAAGTTCCTATTATTGTGTGAAATTAATCCATGGTAATTAGTGATTGATAAGCGTAATAATAATACAGTTTCTTTGATTGTGTTATCAGCATGCATTCTATATGGGCCATCAACAGATGTTGTTGTTGTTGTTGATACTTTATTGATCCTTTGCAGGAAATTATATTGTCACGGCAGCTTTAACACTCAATAACAAAACATAATACAAAAAAAACAATAATACCTATATAGAATATTCAGTAACAGATGCATATTCAGTACAGAATATTCAATAACTCTGTTGTATACATAATGTATGCTAACAGTTATTTTGTTTTGTTTTTTAGGAAATTGGCTGCATCACGTTCTCCTTCTCCAGCACCTCGCAGAGGGACACGCAGGTGTCGTTCAGTTCTCAGTGCGATCGAGAATAATACTGAGTAAGTGCATAGACGTAATATTTTACAGATGAAATGTAGCCTAATTGTGTTTACATCGTCATAATGTAAAAGTTCCCATTCTTGTGTGAAATTACAAATATGTCTTTTTTAAATCCATGGTAATTAGTGATTGATAATGATAATAATACAGTTTCTTTGATTGTCTTATCAGCATGCTCACACTTTTTCTTTCTTCTTTTTTTATAACAGATGTGACAATGTCCAAGCACCAGTTCTGAAGAGAGCCAAGGCAAACAAGTTTGGTATTTTTATGTTTGTTTTTTTGAAAGGATGTGTTTAGTGATAGTAATGACTTTAAGTCTTTACATTCTTAGGAAAGAACGTAAAATTCTATTTTGAATAAATGCTGTTCTTTTTAACTTTTTGTTCACCAGTGAATCATTCTTTGTTCAGGCTGCCTCAAAGCACCTTGATGGCCCATTAGCCATTGGGGGAGTGTCTTTAGTCTTCCCAGGTGTAAATCACATTAATATTCATGGGCATTAACACTCCCACGCATACAGCACTGCTGACCCAAAAACTGATGTAAGAAATTCAAATCGTTATATTGATGTTTCTGAAAGAGTGGTCAGAATGATTTTCACTTCATTTTGAAGTAAAAATTCTAGCCTACAAGAATAGTAACTCAAAAGTATTGTGGACAACTATTCATTATGTGTTAAATGGCCTTATTGCAGTGACATTTTTTTTTCCAAAACGTACTAACCACGCATATTATTTTTTTTCTATAAAATGCAAACAAGTACATCAATTTTGCTCACATATTATTGTAGCAGAGTTTGTGCTGAATACAGCAAATTTATATGTTGGCAAATGGTATGTTTTAAGTAGCTGAAATAAGCACAAATGTCAGGGCATACCAAAACACCGAAAGAGCCCGAAAACAGCTCAGACCTCAGAGGGTTAAATATTGCTGAGACAAGAGCATTGTGGGAGAAAAGCAGATTTACTCAACACATTTACTGTTAATTATGAGGAATTCACCCTTGTTATGAAAGGGGATTCCCTGAAGTGTGTGTGTGTGTGTGTGTGTGTGTGTGGTGTGTGTGTGTGTGTGTGTGTGTGTGTGTGTGTGTGTGTGTGTGTGTGTGTGTGTGTGTGTGTGTGTGTGTGTGTGTGTGTGTACACGTACAAAGCCTGTACAGTCTTGTGGCACAGTCATCTTAACATGTAAAACACATCACTTAAAGAAGACCTATTATGCACTTTTACAAACTCTTGATTTAGGTTTTTGAGCTCTACTAGGACAGCTTTTAAAGTTTCTAAAACACATTATTTTCCCATATTCTCCATTGTTGCGGCTCCTCTCTTCCCAGTCTGTCAGTAACGCTCGGTTTAGTTCCTGTCTCTATGAAGCCCCTCCTTCTGAAAACACTGTGCTCTGATTGGTCGGCTTGACTAGTGTGTTGTGATTGGTCAAGCGCTTCGAGTGTGTTTGGGAAACGCTTTATTCTGCGTATTTATTATTATAATGAGGAATATTGTGATGTGTTCGTTCCCGAAAGAAACTCTAGACTACAATGGAGGCGTTTCAGGAGTTCAGAAACACTGACACTAATATAGAGAATAACTCCCGCTGGAGGGGTTTTGTAACTTTGTAGGCCTTTTTCATGCTCAATACACACTAAATAAAGTTGGGTAACACTTTATTTTCCTTGTTACATATGTTACATGTACTTACCATAGTAATAACAATACATTATGCATAATTACAAGAAATGAATCATCAACCAAACCTTAATTCAACAATAACCCTATAGTAAGTACATGTTGTTAACTAATATTACTCAGTACTTAAATATATAACTACACTGTAAAGATGACACCTTAGAATAAAGTGTAACCTAAAGTTATTAAGTAAAAAAAATCACAATAGGTCCTATATAACAAAACTTAATTTATATTAAATGCAAAGTACTGTACAGATTCACATACCCCTAACCCTAAGTATGAAACTAATATGACGTGTTGTGCACCTTTTTGTGTTACATGTATTAATGTAATGTAATTCATGTAATGTATTTGTGTTTCTAAACTGTATGTCTCTGTGAATCCTAGGCAATGGTAGAAAAAATCACATTTGACATCCAAATTTCTTCCACTACTCAACTCAAGCAGACTATATCAATCATAACACACACACACACACACACACACACACACACACACACACACACACACACACACACACACACACACACACACACACACACACACACACACACACACACACACACACACACACACACACGTCTGTAGCTCTGCTGGTGTCATTATTTATGGTGGCTCCAGTGTTCTTGAAGGGTGCAAAGTGTTTCTAATAAACGGTTTCGAATTTCCCTAGAGTTTAACTCTGTGTGTGTGTGTGTGTGTGTGTGTGTGTGTGTGTGTGTGTGTGTGTGTGTGTGTGTGTGTGTGTGTGTGTGTGTGTGTGTGTGTGTGTTGTGTGTAAGGGCTTATGCTGCTAAAGAATCCCAGACTGCTGACAGCCCAGGGGTCGTCCGACTGTCTCCCCCGCCTGCACTGCACACGAGGTGTGGAGAGAGAGAGAGAGTGACTGACAGACAAAAGCCATAAATAAAGTTCTCTGTCGTCGAGTGTGAGGTGATCCATTAGAGCGCACTGTCAGCGGGGCCGCTAATATTTCACAGGTAGAGGAGGTGTGTGTTTATGATTCAGGAGTGAAAGAGGGATGAGTGAGGCGCTGCAGGTCTCTCCGACGATAACAAATCATCTCTTCTCTCTCGTTATATGCTGGATAGGCTTATGTGCTGCACGTACATTTTATATATATATATATATATATTAGGAATAATTACAGTAAGAGAAGAGCTGTGTGTGGTCAAACTAACTTTTGTCCAATCAGAGGAGCTCTAGAATGAGAAAGCCCCTCCCACCTGCGTGTCAATAGCAAAAGCCAGTAGGAGATCATGGTTGTGACGTGAACTATGTTACTGTCCTTAAAAAAAAGAATAAAGATGAAAAAAAGAAAAAAAAAGAAAAGATGAACCGTTTGGTCTGAGCCACCCATGCCCTGCTTCACTAGCAGAGGAGGTTCAGCTCTTAAACAGCAGCTGTCAGCAGAAACTACCTGACACTGACAATCTGAAGAACACAGTCTTGACACTCGCAGCCGCCAGTCAAGCCGGAGTCACTGTAGACTTTACTGCAGGACTCTCTCTGCTTGAGCACTAGTTAAAGTCACTTTCTGAGACATTTAAGTCGTTAATGTCTCCGTATTGGAGATTTGGCAATCAACGAGTATATATATATATATATATATATATATATATATATATATATATATATATATATATATATATATATATATAAACGGTTAGTTCCAATCCTTGATTCTGATAGGTCAATAGCTGTTTTATTCACGATAAAACACGGCTAAGACCGCTTTACCCAACGGTTCTATGTATCACTACACAACAGAGTATTGTGTGAGATCGAGTAAGCGAGTGTTCCTGCATTTTCCTTCAGGTCAGTCCTATATTCATAATACAAAAATCCGTTTGAATGTCCGCTGCGATATCTTGTCCTTTTAACAGTTATGGGGTTTTCCGTTCCTTTAGTCATCTCATCTGTCAGTTGCGTCTTTTTTCTCCATGATCACAAGTTTGAATCCTTTCAATGTAAAAGTCTTCTCTACTGACTGACTCACTCATAAAGACAGTCTTTGCCGAAATCTATTGGTGAAATAATGTGTGTAATTTCTGTTGCTGTTTACGGTCAGGGATTATTTTTTCCAGCGGAGGGAAGGCTTTTAGTGATTTTACTTCATGAAAGTTGCATACATATTTTTCAGCTTTAATATTTTTTTGTGTGGTAACCGTTTTATAAAAGCAATAAGGTATTCGAGGCTAGTGCTGTATGGTGAATAAGTCACGGCTGAAGGGGTTACTCCGCTTCGCATCTTATTCACGATACAGCACAGCCTCGAGTGCCTTATTGCTTACATGTATATATTTTTTTGGACACATTAAATTGATGAAAATTAAAAACACTTATGATGTGAAAAAAGATTTCTATTTCACATAAATGGAAAACAAATCATGTTTCTTGCAAAAATGTGAAGCAGCACAACTGTTTTCAACACTGACAATAATCATAAATGTTTCTTGAGCATCAAATCATCATATTATAGTGATTTCTGAAGGATCATGTGACACTGAAGACTGGAGTAATGATGCTGAATATTCAGCTTTGATCACAGGAATACATTACATTTTAACATATTCACTCTTAAAAACACTGGATTAAAACAAGCTAATTTGGGTAGTTTTAAACCCAAGGGATGGGTAAATATAGGACCGAACACATGTTGGGTTAATTTCACCCAGCAAATTGGGTTGTTTATTTAACCCAACATAATAGGTTGATTTAACCCAGCATAGTTAATTCATTTTTACTATAATAATAGCTTTTTATTTTTACTTCCTACATGAATTAATGTCTACAGATTAACTTAAATCCTCTAAACTTTTTTAAAATACTCAATACAACCACTGGTTTGCATGATAATTCCTTTATTTTACAGTATAGTATATATTATATCATTTTCAATACAGATAGCCAACATGTAAGCGCATTTAACAAATATTAGAAGTAAAAATGAAACATTCAGAAGTGTAATGGACCAGTCTCTGTTGTCTCCGCATGTGTCGTGTTCATCGGGGGAACTTCAGACCGCCACCCTGCGTTTCAATCATAGCCGAAATTTAGGAGACTCACATCGCGCCCCTGTATGTTGCTTTGCAGAAACTTAAAATATATACAGCACAATAACAAATTTACAGATAAAATAAAATGTACACGAACCTGCATTTTACCGAAGACATACACCTTTTTGACGGAGCTGCTCCACACTGCTGTATTCAACAATAAATAACTCAATCCCTGGGTTGTTACGGAGCTGGGTAACACAAAAACTACCAAAATACTGAAAAGATTAACCCAAATTACACAGTTATTTTAAATTGTAAGAAATAATATCACAATGCTGTATTTTGATCAAATATAATGGTGGTGCACATAAGATTTTCAAATACAAATACATGTTTATTTGCTGCATCTTCGTCTTAACAAGAATCAGTTTTAATTTGTAAAGAAATGTATAGAACTTTCCATATGACATCACAGAGACTTAAACGGGTTCTTGGAATCAGTGGAACTTCTCTGATGTCATCTCATGTGTGAGCATAAAGGTTATGACATCATGCTGAATTCATTCATTTCGTCTGAATGACAGGCCACATCATTCTGTCCTGTGACTTATTATTGTGTGCCTACAATGTCCTTCTTCTATAGATAGTTAGAATTAAAAACAATGTCCCAGTTCGATAGTTACAGTCTTAACATAATGTTTATTTATTGGAACCATGGTTCCATGAATAACATTTAGTGCCAATTGCACAACAGTTTCTTTATAGCTGTTGTATTTACACTAAGATAAAAAAAGTGTTTTACACTCTAAAAAAAAATGCTGGCCTGTTTTAACCCAATTTGGGGTCAAATATGGACAAACCCAGCCATTGGGTTAAAATTTTTAATTACATTTTTAACCCAATGTTTGAGTTTGTCCATATTTGACCCAAAATTCTTAAAACAACCCAGCATTTTTTAGAGTGTAAGAACTGTTCACTGAAACGTTCTTTGGGAAGCTCAAATGGTTCTTCTCCATCATCATTGTGAAAACCTCTATTGTTTAGAGTGAGGTAACCCTGTTAGTTGAGTTTGTAGGGATGTTTAACATGAGGTGAAATTATTGTGTGCAGAACTGAAGCCTGGGTTCTTCAGATCTGTAGCCGTTCAGATCTTCTAGTCGGGCCAAATCTCATCACCCCCAACCCGAGACAGAAGCTCTCAGCCAAGCATTTAGCCAACAAAGAGAATGAAACCCTATCTCCCCCCGCAGTTTTATCTGAGCTCAGCATCAGTCAGCAGGCTGTAGAGGAATTAAAGGTTTAATATTTGATATCGTCAAGGTCATCTGCATTCATGAGAACTGGGAAAACGTCTCTTTTCTCTCATGTTTACCCAGACTAGCCCCATAGTTTCCACATGACATGAACACAAGTTAATGGCAGCTCTGATTGGATGTCAAATCAAGACCTCAGTGTCTGAGATATGGCAGTCACAGTTTATTTGAGTAGATATTGATAAACAAAACTTAGTGGTGTCTATGATTGTTTCACTTTTTGATGTGGTCTTTATGATATGCTATTGCTATAACCACTAGACTATTGAGCCAACAGTTCGTTTATTTTTCAAATGAAATTAGGTATGAATTGACATGGAATCACGCATGAAACACTGTTTGATAATACTGATATTACATTACAACTTTGTAATAATACTGTTATTAGGTTATGAGGTTACATTTTTTTTCAAGGTGTCATTGTTACAGTGTAAATATATATTTAACTACATGTACTTACTATAGGGTTAGGGTAGGATTAGGATTTGGTTGAGGGTTATTTGCATGTAATTATGCCTAATTTACTGTTATTACTATGGTAAGTACATGTAACACACCAATAATAACTGTAATAATACTGTTATTACATTACAACTGTGTTATAACACTGTTATCACAGAGTAATTACACCCAGAGTGTGAATTACATGGATGTTTAAACTCAATAAAGGGAGACCCAACAAACGCATAACATTTTTAAAACAATTTAAGCAATTTCCATTGGTGTTAATATTCGGTTTCACTTTATTTTGATGGTCCGGTTAACACATTCTGCTGACTATAAGTTACGTTGCACCTACATGTCTACTAACTCTCATTAGAGTGTTATATTAGTAGACTGATAAAGGTTAGAATAAGTTGATATGTAGTTGTAAAGTTACTTATAGTCAGTATAATGTCTGTTGAGGAGCATCACAATAAAGAGTTAGCAGATATTAAGCAGAGAGTCTACTACTACTATAATGAGAGTTAGTTGTAAAGTCACTGATAGTCAACAGAATGATCAAAATGGACCATCAAAATAAATATGGTTAGTACAAAACCAATCTCAACAATTACAGTCAAAAATGACCCACTGAAATTCCTTAATGCTTTTAATTCCTCCGGGAAGTTATTGCACGTCCGGCACACAGATTCCATCATAAATCTGACTTTATCTCCGGGCCACTTAATTCCTCCATCTTTCCTGCAGTAAACACGTCTAAGCGGTGACCACTGCAGAACCGGCCCGGCGCTTTGTAGAAGCACTTGACCTCTCGCCGAGCAGACACATAAATCCCTGCTATCTGGGACGCGGGGTCGCTGGAACTCAAACATAACTTTAACATGAGCGTCAGGTGATTCATCGCTGAATTACCTCTATGCAAGGTGAGAGAGAGACAGGAGGAGAGGAATATGTGGGATGTGGGGCGAGGTAATGGGGTGTTATGAGACGAGAGCCGCGTCAGACCAGCATCTCTGGAACGACAGGAGACGTTGTGTGTGTGTGTGTGTATCCATCTACACATACCCTTGTGCACAGGAGAAGACGTGTGAATGGAGCCAAGGCCGTCCATAAAGAGAGCATTAACTCTTACGGCACTATCTTCACACGGATTTGTGGAGAATGTGATGCGGGATCGCAGACAGATTTATAGAGCGAGGTTGAAGATCAGAGTCTCCCATCTTCTGTTCGAATCCAAAAACAGACAGCACAGATTTACAGATATGATGTGTATTTAATGTGACTAGCAATTTAACGATCAACGGTTAAAGGATTAGTTCACTTTAAAAAAAAACTTTTGCTGATAATTTACTCACCCCGATGTCATCCAAGATGTCCATGTCTTTCGTTCTTTAGTCGAAAAGAAATTAAGGTTTTTGATGAAAACATTCCAGGATTTTTCTCAGTAAAATGGACTTCAATGGGACCCAAACGGTTCAAGGTCCAAATGACAGTTTCAGTGCAGCTTCAAAGTGCTTTAAACGAACCAGGCGATGAATAAGGGTCTTGTCTAGCGAAGCCATCGCTCATTTCAAAAATAAATAAAAAAGTTTAAGTTTTATAAGCACAAATGCCCGCCTTGCTCTGTTCTGTGATGCGCGTTCGTGACGTTCGTTTGTTCCTTTTCAACGTAATTGAGTATTACGTGACGTCACATGAACGCGCATCACAGAATAGAGCAAGGCGAGCATTTGTGCTTATAAAACTTATATTATTTATCACCTACTCAGTGGACTGGTACAGCCACATATTGGCTTCTAAAGCCAGTTTACGTAATATCTCAGATACTAAATTTACATTACCAAGAAATCATGATCGAGTAACTGATATTACAGTGCAAGACCTTGTAACGTGTAATTACCATAAAACTATTTACTGTGACAGTTGCTATTTGCAATGTTTGAACATTTTCACCTCAGTCCGGCGGGAACACCCACAGACACCTCGGCGTGTGAGGAGGAGAAAATGCCGGGAATTCCCTCCCATCAGGCAATATATATGAGTGCCGAACTGTCTTTAACAACTGGAAAACAAACTCTGCTTTGACCTACTAGCCTTCATAGACAGGTGACAAAGAGCTTCACAAATGGAGCAGAGAAAACTCAAAGTATTTGGTCTTGTTCTGGCAAACGCAGCCCCCTCCCTCTGTTCTTCTTTACAGCTGCGTTTGTTACGCATGTGATGGCCTCAGGAGGATAAGATATTCCTCATCGCTCCCCACCCAGCCCTTCTGTTCTCTCATCTCAGCGTGAGGGAGGAGAGACACTGACAGAGGGAAAAATATGATGTTATTGAATCCTCTATACGAGTACAGACACAGTGTGTATGTGAGGGGTATAAACTATTGTTGTGTGTCCTCTGGTTCTTAAAGCTGCATGAGGTCATTAGAAACATGTTCACATATTATCCACTGAGGAGTTGATGTGATGTCATACGGAAAGTTCTATAAGGTTCTTTACAAATCCAGGTTCTGGTGATTGAGTCAAAACATTGATCTGAAGAACATATAAGAGTCCTTTAAAGCAAGTCAAGAAATGTATACAGAAACTGATTCTTGATAATCAAAGTTCAAAAGTCTGAAATCATTCAGATACATTTTGTTTTTTAAATCAAGGAAGTCTCTTCTGCTCACCAAGGCTGCATTTATTTGATACAGTAAAAACAGTTATAATGTGAAATTTTATTACAATTTAAAAACTGTTTTCTGTGAATATATTGTAAAATGTAATTTAATCCTGCAATTAAAGCTGAATTTTTATTGTCACATGATCCTTCTCTACGCACCTTAAACTTACTCTAAACCTTTGAATGGTAATATATATATATATATATATATATATATATATATATATATATATATATATATATATATATATATATATATATATATATATATATATATATATATATATATATATATATCTTATCTCATTAACTGAGTTGATTAACTGAATGTGCTTCTCCTGAACTTTGTTAATAAAACATCATTTGTAGCGGCATGTACAGTAGTCCTGGTCCTCTTAGGACCTAAAGACACCGAACCTAAAGGCATAGGGATATGTTCATAACCTGATTGGTCGGCTTTTATTATGTATATTTTGGGAAAGAACTTACTGAACATCCAAAACAATGCTGTGTTCAGGGCTAAATGCGCTCGTTGTATGTGTAGCTACATATGATGATATTTTGACCAGAATGAAGAGCTTATAAATTGTGTAAAGAAGTCAAAACAGCGTCAGTAATCCCGCACACACATAAATGAAGATCTGCTGTGAGGAGACACGGTTCTGATCCTGTACCGAACTGTGATGAGCAACATCACGACTATTATGAGAAAAAACAGGTATGCTTGAGCCTTCTGTCCTTTATAGGGTCACATCTTTTGACATCATGTCCTGTTTTAGTTCGTTTACATGTCTTTGGAAGTGGAGCGAGACTCATCTTGTTTGGTTCAGACAGCAGCGTTCACACTTCTTTAAATGAACCACACTAACAGAGCAATCACACCAGGGTTTATTTTAATCCAACCAAACATGCCAAGTGTGAACACACCCTAAGAGGTTCAGGTTGGTAGAATTGAGCCTTATTCGGGCGGTAATTGTTTCTCATGGGGTCGTAAGGTATTTTCAACATTTACTGGGGTTAGTCTGTGATTTTATTGCCGTCTGAATACAGAATATCAGTGTTTTTCTCCCACCACCCGCGTAAAACCCCGGCTGAATTACCTAATGTTTTTCGACAAACACCAAGGTCATGTGGTCATTTAATTGCCGTCCGAATCCACATCTCTGAGTTTACAAGAAGAGATTACTTCTAAATACACCGTTTAAATCCTTTCTGACCACTGCGTAACACTGTAACTGTTGCTGTAAAATGTAATTTATTGAACAGGGTAATCCAAAAACAGGATAATCCAGATAACAGGCAAGGGTCATACACAAACAACCCAAACAATAACAGATCAGGGCTGAGGCAAAGAGAGAAATCCGAGGGAACAGGCAGAGAATCAAGAGAAACATGGACAAACATGCTCAGAAACGAGGTAGAGACACTAAACAAGACTTTGCAGGGAATGGATGAGTGTTATGGTTTAAATAGGCTGAGACTGGCGAGGTAATGAGACACAGGTGAATGTGAGAATGAATGAAGAGACCGGGCAGTGAGTTATGGGAAATGTAGTTTGTGAGGGAATGACACTAGTCTGATGTGGAGGGCCCTCTGGTGGCCCTCAAGGGCACTACAGCTGGTGACCGTTAAAATATGACCACGTGAGCAGTGTGTTCGCGGGTTTGTAGGATCACCAAACTCGCTCCTCCATCGTCAATAAATCGCCATTCCAATGCATACGTTTTATCATTGAGGAGCCATACAGTAATTAATTTTTACAGATGTCCACATGAGAAACAATTACCATCCGAATAGGGCTATAGTTGACATGAAGTTGCAAAATAACATATTCAGTGAAATGCCTGTTGAGGAGCATCACAATAAAAAGTTAGCAGATATTAAGCAGAGTCTACTAATACTATAATGAATGCTAGACATGTAGTTGCAAATCTATGTATAGTTAGTAGATGTCTGAAGTTGACCATCGACATAAAGACAGAGACATCTTTCAAAAATCCTATTTATTCTCGTCTTTTGACTGGTTGTGTAACATAAATGCCGTAATGAAGAATCTAAATACTGGCGCCAACAAGGGACCACATATATGAACATGTTAACGGAGACGTTAACACAAGTTTCAAGCTCTTGCTCAGCTGAACGGGATCAAAGGACGTCCCTCTCCGACCGGGCCGCATCGGGGAGGCGTCTCTCGCGGCTCGAACCCATGATTAGTGTCCCTGTAACACTTTGAACGCTTCCAGCTCAAAGCAGGATCCAGCTGGGTCCGAGGCTTCAAACATCTTGGAAGAGCAGATGAAATATGTAGGCGTGGGTGTGCGCGGGCGGGGGGGGCGCTGGATCCCGAGCCACTGAAACGCTTCTCAGAGTTTAGATGTAAGAAGATATCATATTCATTTTCCTGCCTTTAATGCGTACCCCGGGAATAAAAGACAACAAATAAAATCTGGGGGGCAGAGCGCATGCCTGTCATATTTTTTTCCCCGTGCTCCTCCAGGTCGCCCTCGTCGTAAATAGTCCCGAGGTTCGGCCAACACAACTCTCACCCGGAGTTTGACGCGCCATTTATTCTGTTGGACGAATAAGATGCAGGTCATTGTCAGCAAGTAAGTTGTTATTGTTGGCCATTCGCTGCACAACTCTGTCGCACTCTTTTGTCTTGATAATTTGCTAAGTTCTTGGCAGTGCTGCACTTTTATAATATTGTCTTCGCTCATATTTTGACGGTCTAATCTAAAGAGTGTTTTGATAACAGATTTATATCCTCTGATAATCCGCAGAGAGCCCGACAGCCATCAACATCCTGACAATCAAACACCGTTTGGCCAAGATAGACCTCAGAGCTGCAAAGAGATATGAAGAGTTGACAATAAATAATGATGACGAGAAGGGTGAAAAAACAAATAAGTATAATTGAAACTACTCGAAATGAGTGTTTTGTCTCTTTATTAGCTTTGAGGTCATCTCTATGGTAGCGTTCTCCTAAAGTCTGACTTAAAATACAAATAGTTTTCTTAGGATTTTTGTGTTGTTTTTCCTAATATTCACTGATCATTTTTACGTTTTCATTCTAAAAATGTTACACGCTTTGACATGCTATTTAGCATTTTATTTCTCTACCTTTTACGTATGATACCAATATCAAGTGTATCTATACACATACATATTATATACTTACAAATATTTATGTTACATCCAATTAATCACAATTAATCGATTTGACAGCACTAAAATAAATAAATAAATACATTTTCAAGGTAATACCACATTTGTGACCCTGGACCACAAAACCAGTCTTATGGGTCATTTTCCTTAAATTGAGATTTATACATCACATGAACGCTGAATAAATAAGCTTTCCATTGATATATGGTTTGTTAGGATATGTCAATATTTGGCCGAGATACAACCTTTTGAAAATCTGCAATCTGATGGGGCAAAAAATCTAAATATTGAGAAAATCGCCTTTTAAAGTTGTCCAAATGAAGTCCAGCTACGCATATTACTAATGAAGGGAAATAAATAAAATTTACACCATTGATTTACCACAACTAAACCTTTATTCACACAAAAAATCTCATTAAAATAGCATTATTTGTAATGCGATCTGGTCAAACCCATCGGCTGTCGCGCTGCACGGTTTCAGTATAAGGTCTAAAAATAGATCGAATGTCAGTTTTTTGTCAAAATTGGGTTTTCATAAAATTATTATTCTATAACATCTTGTCTATCCTCTTTGAATATATCTTGGGAAAATTTACAAGTTTAGTGCAGAAAAATTGCGATTTATAGTGGCAAGCTGAAAAGACTGTCTTACTTTCTCTTTAAGAACAAGCACAGAGAGAGAGAAAAAATCGACATTTTAATCAATGAAAGAAATAAAAACAGATTTGGGAAACAGATTATCAAAACCTGTAATAGGCTATGTCAAATTTCACCATGTGGTGGCTTTTCCCAGATCGCATCACATTTCACCAGGAACATATAAAATTGAAGAGATCCACACAACACACATTGATCGAATTCGTCGTCTTCCAGGGCATATTATTTGCCAAGCCGGTCTCTGGACATTCTGTATCATCTTCCCAATCATTTGCGAAAAAATAATTTACTATGTTCGTTACATTATTGCTGTCATTAAAGTTTAAATTGAGCAAACGCGCTATCTCAGAATCCATGGCTTGCACCGTAACCATTGCGGATTGTGTACACTGTGCACGCGAAGAAGTCGCCAGCCAATGAGAGGCGCTGTAGCAGGCCGTTGCTAGGAAGAAAACGTTTTTTTTTTACACGAGAAAGTTTTGTTTTAACGCTCTCTATTGGCTTACTGCTCTAATGACGTTGTGGAGAGTTATGAAACCGAAAGCTGGAAATCTAAGCTTGACAACGATACCAAACTTAGCAGCGAGCGAGTTTTTTTAGGCGTGTTTTCTGACTTTTTTTGCGCGATTTTGCTGCATCCACTCACAAAAATATTTTTTATATATATTTACGGTAGGAAATTTACAAAATATCTTAATGGAACATGATCTTTACTGAATATACTAATGATTTTGGCATAAAAGAAAAATCGATCATTTTGACCCATACAATGTATTGTTGGCTGTTGCTAAAAATATACCCGTGCGACTTACGACTGGTTTTGTGGTCCAGGGTCACATTTATTATGGGTTTACAGTAGTAACAGTAGCTGTTCTCTTCGGTCATTTTCGACAGAAACATTTTACGTTTTTTTTACTTCATTGGAATTATACGAAACTTGGTAAAGGTTTTGGCACTTGCTATGTGAACACACACACACACACACACACACACACACACACACACACACACACACACACACACAACACACACACACACACACACACACACACACACATGGACATGATTCGAACAGGTTTAATGGTCCTGAAAAAAATTGTCACATTTGTGCTCAAAAATTGGAAATGAATGGGAGACGAATTTCATCTAGTGGAAGCGTTTGGTACTGCGGCCAAACTAAATCTCACCGAAAGCTCATTTTTTTTAGATATCAAGCTCAAATTTAGAACACAACTTGATTAGATATATGGTTTTGATTTTCTTGCAGTTTTAGAGTAAAAAATGTTTTTTTTTTTATTTCATAACAATTAACGATGTAACTTTCACTTTTTAAAAAAACTTTTTTCACTGATATTTTCAATAATCTGCCAAGTGCCGTCTTTGAAAAGAGATCAAATGTAAGTCTGTTCTCTAAAGCATTCAAGATTTATGACGGTTTAAGTTGGAAATAAAATTTTCAGGTCTATGCTCAAAAACTGAATTTATTATAAATACAGTGTAAATATAATGTAGTACTATAAATCCCCTAAAAATACACACTATTAAAAAAAAAACATTTTCAAACCAAAATATAGTACATTCATTTAATTGAAATGAAAAAATTAAAAATAAAACGGTACTTTTTGACCGACCAGAGGGATATGCATACACATATTATATATTTACAAACTTCTCCTGTCATTTTAAGGTAATTCCACATCTATTATGGTTTCACACTAGTAACAGTAGCTGTATTAACCGTGGTGTTTTGCTGAAACTATGGCTACTCTGGTAAATGTCTCTGGTAAGGGTCACGTGTGGGCTGAAATGGTCCCTAACGGCGGATCCTCAGATAGTCGTGGTGTGGTGCGGTGGTCCGTGAAGAGCCGTGTGCCGGCCGGTGACAGAGCTGAAGGCCCTGCTGACAGCCCAAAGCTCTTCTGTCAGTGAACATTGCTCCATTGTGCTCTCGCTCGCTCTCGTCCTGGCGCTCCGCCAGCGCTAGGTTAAAGTCTTCAAGCTTTCATCTGTCAGAGGCCCGTGGTGGTTTCCCATCAGCCAGCCCATCAATATCAATGCTTAAATGAGCTCTCACTGAGCCCTAGCTACGAGCAATGCATCAGTGATGGCTTTAGCTTCAAGAAGACAGAGTTAAAATGTTCAAATTAAACTTTTGACTGTCATTGCCTGTGTGTGGGTTTTTTTTAGCTTAGACTGACTGAGGTTCAATGAATATGTAAATGAGCCCCGCCTCCACTCACTCACTCACTCACTCAGAGATCCACTGGTTGGCGATCACACGTTGATCTGATTGGTTACTGTAGTTTGTGACGTAAGAAACACCAGCGGTTTCAAACCGTGTCTTTGATTCACTGCAGTTTTAAGCAGAAAATACTCAGCAATGCTGTTGACTTATGAATTTACACATGGTTTGTCTTAAAGCATAATAAAAACACCACATATACATATAAACAATATTAAAAGCTGGATTTTTAGCACAGGGGGACTTTAAATCATGAAAATATGAGGAAAATATTTCATATCGTTTCAACATTAAACTTGGTTAAGGCATTTATCTGACAAACTATTTGGTAAAAAATACAGGTTTTATTTTACTGTAAAAAAAATGCATTAAAAATCAAAAAGCACAGAGGAAAAAGCATACATTTACTACAACATAATTAATTATTTAATATTTAGCTGGTTCTCTCTTGTTCATTATTTCTTTGTTTGAAAGCCTTGCCAAAAATAACGTCCGCACAATTTGGCATGTTTCGTTGCAATATGCTTACAAAATAAACATATTTTTAAAAATATCTGAATAAAGGGTGAAGATGTCAAGTGTATTTGTAGCTCTTGTGATCTTTTAAAATATTCATCATAGAGCTAGACGATATAACAATACTAATATATATTGTGAAATTTCCCAAATGTAATCTTTATATCACTGAAATCCTTAATCTGCATTTTAAAAAATTCGGAACTATTAGAAAATGTTTTATTAAATGTATACGTTTTATATATTTAAATGTAATCAATTGTCAATGATTATATTATAAATAACTATTCTAATCCTCTATTATTTATAACAAAAGAAGGTATCTTCAGGAGATAGGTTGACCAGTTTGTCTTACAACATCTGGATTTCTGGAGACTCTTTTAATCCTTTTCTAGAGGATAATCTGACTTGGCTCGGCCGCAGCGTTTGAATAATGCTGAGTAAAGCCTGACTTATGTGGAATTTCTTTATTAAAATCTCCATTGGTTTGTGTACAGAGAGTGCTGGCTTGTCCGTGGGGAAACACGTCTTGAATTGAAAGCAGCTGAGAAAAGTGGGAAGCTTTTGAGAAGCTAAAACAAACAAATTGCTCTGGTTCTTTACAATTATGTAACCATTTCTGTGGCAGCAAAAAGGCAACGAAGGTTTAAAAGACAGGGAGGCTGTGGAGGTCAAGTTCTGGCAGATCTCTCTCTCTTCTCTCTCTCTCTCTCTCTCTCTCTCTCTCTCTCCTCTCTCTCTCTCTCTCTCTCTCTCGTTCCCCGGGAAAGAGGCCAAATCCTGTCAGTTCTGGAGGTCTGAAGCCAAGACGACACGGCGAGAAGACAAAAGTGAAATGTTGGACTACATTCCTCCTTACAGGAGACCTTCTGATATCCAGATGTTGAAAGGAGCATTTTAGTCCGAGCATTTGTGTTTCTTTCTCTCCGTTCCTCATTCCTTACCTCTCTCTGACACTTCTGTACTCGCTCCAAGATCTCCGGCAAACGTTCCCTGCTGTAACTGTGCTTCTCTCTTTAGTCGTTTGGTTACGAGAACATGGTCAGATTTGTGGCTTTGACTCAAGTCGTGTCTCTAAGCCTCAACAGGACCGGCAAAATCTATTTAAAGAAAGTCATTTTTTTAAAACAATGGTTTACTGTTCAATACATTTGAAACTCTATGTTTTTATGGCAACATTTGAACAACAAATCCCCAACTCCAAACACTGTCGATGTCAAGTGGTGTGTCATAAAACCATTAACCATTGTTACTTTATAATTTGATGAGTAATTAAGTAATAATCAAGTTTTTTTTAATGCTCACCAAGGCTGCAGGCATGCTTTAGGCTACACAAAATATTGTGAAATATATTACAATTTAAAATAGCTGTTTTATATGTGAATATATTGTAATCATTCTAATATGATGATTTGAAGCTCAATTATTATCAGTTATTATTGGTAACTGTTTTTGCTGCTTAAAATTTGTGTGAAAACCATCTTTTTTCAGGATTGTTTTATAAATAAAAAATTCTAAAGAACAGGATTTATTTTAAATAGAAAACTTTTGTAACAATATAAATGTTTTTACTGTCACTTTTGGTCAATTCAATGTGTCTTTGCTAACTAAATGTATTCATTAAAACATAAAATTAGCCCAAACTTATTAATAATAGAGTGTCAGTATCCAATATTTTAAGATGTTCTGTTTTCAACATTGATAATGATCATAAATGTTTCTTGAGCAGCAAATCGTCATATTAGACTGATTTCTGAAGGATCATGTGACACTGAAGACTGGAGTAATAATGCTGAAAATCACAGGAATACATTACATTTTAAAATATATTCACACAGCTGTTTTAAATTGTAATAATATTTCACAATATTACAGTTTTGACTGTATATGTGATCAAATAATACAGCCTTGGTGAGCAGAAATGACTCTTTAAGAAACATAAAAAATCAGAAAGAAGCAAACACACACACACATATATATATATATATATATATATATATATATTGGAATGTAATATCTTGGGTTTGTGTTTAAAAGGATCTGCAGATAAAGGTTAATTTGGTAGTTTGAATATTCTCTCCTTTAAGAAAATCACTATTAGAAATGACAAGAAATACTACAATATAACACAAACTGTAATGCTTACACTTTATTTTGATGGTCCATTTTAGACATTCTTCTTCTAACCCTAAATAACTTTGCAACTACATGTCAACTAACTCTCAGTAGAGTATTAATAGACAGTTACAGTAGGTGTCAGGGTTAGAATAAGTTGATATGTAGTTGTAAAGTTACTTATAGTCAGTATAATATCTGTTGAGGAGCATCACAATAAAGAGTTAGCAGATATTAAGTAGAGAGTCTATTAATTCTCTAATGAGAGTTAGTTGACATAGTTACAAAGTTACTTATAGTTAGTAGAATATCAAAAGTAAACCATTGAAATAAAATGTAATGTAACTAAATAATAATCATAGGTCTCTGTACATGTAGTTCAAGTGAACACATACAACATATTGACAGCTTTTAAAGAATAAACCCTTAATAAAAGAATAAACAACTGTGTATAAGCCCTATGTAAACTTAAAATGTACAGTATGTGTTACTAATACCAGAGAGATCACGTTTTCCAGTATCGCTTCATTGATTAACTTTGATTTGACTCCACAAACCCTGATGTGACGTCTCCTGTCCTGTGGTTATCGTGTGTACATGTCTGCCACCTGTAATACGCTGTCCTGTTTGCAGAGATGAAAGTGTCGGATGTGCTAACCGTGTAATCGGAGGAAGCTCTGTTTCTTCCCCGGGTCTTTCTGCCCATAACACATGACTATTACAGGACCGCTATTGTGTGAGGGTGTACACACACACACACGCACACACACACACACGCACACACACACACACACACACACACACACACACACACACACACACACACACACACACACACACACACACACACACACACACACACACACACACACACACACACACACACACACACACACACACACACACACACACACACACACACACACACACACGTACTAACGCTCGCTGATGGCAGCTGTCTAACAAACCCACCCCGTTCTCTGTGTGAATTCACGCTCCGAAACCAGCATCATCTTGAAAACCTTTCATGGACTCTAAAAATACTCCAAATAATCTTTTCACAAATAAACATTCCTTAAAATAAGGAAAGGAATGGGACTTTTAAGGCTGAGAATAGCTGTGGCTCTTGCCCTGTCTCTTTCATGTCTGAGGAAGCCAGGAACAATCTCATTGTTACATTGTTACATTTCCTTTTCTCCCAGTGAAACCTCAGTAGTTTTCAATATAAGGTCACAAGCAGGTCCATTCAACAGAACCGGGGCGCTTTGTGCCACACGGTCCAATATAAACTGAGTGACCACACCTCAAGAGGAGTCCATAACCTATTATCACACAGCTACAGACAGTGAGCTTTATTGAGTTGTGAACAATACAAGTCATCTGTACGTAGCTATTATATCAAATGTAAAAGTGTGAGCTGCACTAATGGAGTAAAGGCAAGGTCTATGTGTTAGTGCCTGTTTACATCGGGTCCCTTCATGCGTTTCCTTTTCTCTGAACAGATAGCTATCCGATCATGAAAAAAAACAGGTGTAAAACTCCCTCTGAAATGCTTTCGAGATGGATTTAAATCTGATCACTCAACCCGCTTCAGGAGACGCATTCCAGACGATACTGGACAAATGTAAACCACGTATGTAAATTTTACTCCTCCCATAATGCTGAAAAATAAACGTGTGAGAGCGTGTTATAGGCTAGGCTATGTGAAATATTATAGCCAGATATGACAGAACTACTGCACGCATCGCTGAGTGTTGAGTGAGTATCTCTACAGCAAGCCGACACGCAAACTAACACCTGAAAATGAGTCGAATTAATTCATTAATTAAACACACAATCATTTCTGCAGTCAGTAAAGGTTGCCAGTATGTCATTTGTGCATCAGAACAATTTTATAATTTTTTTTTTCTTTGAAAAGTGTTATTTGCTGTTACACTATTTTCTAATACACTGTTAAAAAAAGGGGAAAAAAGAGGAAAAGTTAATATAGGCTACAGTATAAATCAATCTAACTAAAAACTGTTAGATACTACATCTAAAAAACTACTTTGTACCTTAAAATACACTGATACCTACACTGTAAAAAGTGGCAACCACCAATTGTTACATTTAAAAGCTATTTATACCTAATATTACCCTTACATTTAGTTTTGTTAGTGTAACCTATTATATTTAGGTTAATTCAGAAATGTTAAGTACAATTATTGTATGCACATGTTTTAGATTACCCTTGTTTTCCCCCAGTGTACACTGACTTATACAGACAGTGCAGCATTACATACTCAAAGAACTAAGTAATACAGACTGGCACTAACAACTAATACAACTGACATGAAACACAATAATACAAACACAATTTATATGAAACAAAATAAAATAATTGTAAAAGAATTTGGATACATGTTTTAGGTGTCCTTGTTAAAGTGTAATTAGACATTAAGTAATATGAATTAACAAGATGTATTTACTATAAGGTTAGGGTTTGGTTTAGAGTTAGATGCATGTAATTATGCATAATTTACTGTTATCACTACAGTAAATACATAAATAAATAAAGTGTTACTAAGAATGTGTGAAATAGTTTGAGCATTACAGGACGTGTCAACTTTCCATAAATGTCTTCACATCAACTAAAACAAATGAGAAAATTGTTATATTTTAAAGATCTTTATTAAAATTTGACATGACAGTTATTATAGGTGTCATAACAGTGTAGGATCTCCTATACAAAACAAAAAATGATTAATGAATGTGAGGATAATTTATAATTTATGTTTAAATCATGTTTATTCTGTGCTATATAGATATTTAAAGTCATTTAAGTCCATTTTCATTTGAACTGAATATGAATGTTACTCTGAGTTTTAGCCAGTGTAAAACCGGCTCAGAGCATTAAAAGTGTGGGTGTTTTTAGAAAAGAACTGCAACCCTGAAAAACAAACATCAAGCCACAGCAGGATTCATCGAGCTCTGTAAGAGTTCACGACTCAGAAGAGAGATAGATGGAGAGAGAAGGTGTGAGCAAGCAAAACTAGCAAAACATCAGAACAACAGGGAATTAAAGATAGTGATTTGTGGATAAGAGAGAGAGAGAGAGAGAGAGAGAGAGAGAGAGAGAGAGAGAGAGAGAGAGAGAGAGAGAGAGAGAGAGAGAGAGAGAGAGAGAGAGAGAGAGAGAGAGAGAGAGGTTTAACACTATAGACTAAAAGAGCCAAAGAAAGTCCCATATGGATTCGGTGGATGTGAAGTGACATCCCAGCAAGCCCAGCAGTCACACTGAGAACTGACCCAGCACACCCAGGTCACAAAGATCTTCCCTCTCGAGACACAACCCCACCTAACACTGAGAAAAACACACATGAGAATAGGTTTAGCATGGAGAAGCCGGGAAATTATAGATACATCCCCTAGTGAAAAGAAGCAGTTTAGTATATGAGCACTTATTATGAAAATAATAGCATTTAAAAGAATATAGCTGCATGCAACAATTATCGGGGCCAAGTGCAAAGAAGATGATAAGACATGCCAACATGGCTTGGAGTTTCACACCAACTGCAACAATAAGCAATTAAAGATGATTTTAAGATGATTTTAGGCAAAATGGATGAAAAAAAATCATAGTCTCTAAAAATATGATTTAATGGCTTGCCACTTTTGACTAATAGGTGGCGCAGTTACAAAATATATGTGGTGTGGTCATAGTGAGGTGTCAATGACAAAGTTTGCTGTCAATGTGTCAAGGCATTGCAGAGATAAAGCCTGAATAGTCATTTTGGCATCATACTTCAACGTTGCTGTTGCAGGGTTTTTCCTGGCTCAAAACAAGGCGAAGGTGGTCAAATCCTGATAATGTATTTTAAAAATGAGATAATTAAATTTGTATTTTTCGTAGACCATCACATAGCCTACTGTGCTTCCCACAGTATATTTGTGGGTGGAGCTCGGTACCTCTAGGGGGGTCCGGGAGCATGACCCCCCGAAGGAAAATGTTGTACATTTTAAAGATAAATTCATTAATCTGGTGCACTTTGAGTCACCCGAATCCGCTGTTAAAAATAAACAATCCACCGGTCAACCGCCCGAACCTATGATATTCTTTGATTTAGATATCTGCATCAGGGGCCGTATTCACAAAGAATTTTATCTTACCACTAGGAGTACTCCTAAATCGCACTAAAATATTTTAGCTAGGAGTTTTCTCTTAAAAGTTATTCACAACGCCTTTCAGACCTACTCTTAGTAAGGAAAAATGACAACTCCTAAACTAAGAGTGAGTCTTCGTTGCTATGGATGACGTCAATTCTCATGCACGAGCTTCCTCGCAATGATCACGGTGATTGGTAGATGACAGGACCATCATGCGGAACATAACCGGAACATAACACGCAACACATCATGGAATTACGACATCTAAATATGTCTGTGTCCTACACAAAATAATAATAGTAATGTCATCGAAATGCAAATCATATTTTTGCAGGCCCCAGTGAAGTGTAATTCTAAAAAGGCATAGAGAGAGAAAAAAAGTCGTGAATTAAATTAAATTAAATCAAAGTAGCCTATACCCTCATGAAAACCGCCACTTGCCTAATAATGAAAAACGACACTTGCATTAACACTTTGCATTGACACATTAATTGACATCATATTAGCCTAAGTAGAATACTTAAAGCAAGGATATGTTGGTCCTATTGAAGTAATGTAAAAGTTGAATGACGGTGGATTATGAACTCGCCAAAATGGAGAAGTAAGCCCATAACGCAGGATCAGTTATGGTGTGTTCATACCGAACGCGAATATAGCGTCAAATAGGCTACGCGTCTAGTTAGACGCTTGAACACTCGCTCGAGTTCAAATTTTTCAACTTGCGCGGAAGACATTTGGGGCAAACGCGTTGCCCAATTCGCGTCATTCGCAACGCCCGGCGCGAATGATGCGTCTATTCACGTCTTTGCATTGTGACTTTGTATGTAATATACTCGCGCAAATAATTAAATTCGCGTTCGGTGTGGACACACCATTACTGCTGCTGGCCCAGTTGGTGCTGGAAAAAAAACATAATAAAAGGGAAATTCGGCACAGGGATATCATCAAGCAAAACTAAGCGTGAGAATGGGAGAGGATTTGTTTGCAGATCAATGCAGCATTCCCGCTTGTGTCGCGGACCTCGGACGACTGCGAGAGGCGGTGGTGTGCGCTAAAATCCTTTGTGAATAGGTCTTAGTGAGTTAGGAGTCCTCTCGACTTCTTTTAAGCTGTCCCAGACTTAGGTGCTACTTTTAGGGCTAAAATGCTTCGTGAATTACTCTTAGTGAAAAAAATTAGGAGTCCTAAAGTTAGGAGTGACACGCCCATTATTTTTAGGAGTTGCTCCTAAATTCGCCAGTTAGGAGCTACTTTTAGCCTTAAAATTCTTTGTGAATACGGCCCCTGATCATTACATTAAAATTATTCAAATTCTCAGTGTTAAGCATGATAAAATGGTAAGTAGGCTGATTTAAAATTAAGATTCATTTAAAAATTACATTTCCTTAGGGTTAGGGTTATGAAGGGTTGTACTCCATTCAAACTTAAATTGTCAATGTTTTATTACATCACTATTGAAAAACACACTTATCAGATTTTTTTTTTACCTATATAAAGGGCATTTTCCCCCTAATTTTATTAATGCTCCATCTTTCATTTCAAATTCTTAAATTTTATCAATACACTCAATTAGAATAGACACTTGGCTGTTACCAATCGAATTAAATAAATTACATAAAAAAATTGCAACTGTATTAAATGAGACTATAAGAGTGTTTTACATATTTTTATAATATACAAATAAGGAATGTTGAAAATAATGATACTTTGAAACTAAACCGCCAGTAGGTGACCGTCTTAATGAGCGAGTCATTGAGTCATTCATTCAAACGATTCGTTCAAACGGCTGATTTATTCAGAAAGAGGCAGTTTATGAATGGGTAAATTAATCTTTGACTCAACCGATTCGTTCAAAACGCTGAATCATTCAGTAATGAAACATGGCTGAGTGTTCCTGTGAGATGCATTATGATTCTGCTGTGATCTTTGTTTGGAACTATTTTCGCTGCTGAAACAGAACAAAAACAGTCATTGTGTCTAAAATGTAAGGGACTTAATTTTAACTATTTGTTTATTGAACTGTTATGAAATCATTGTCTCGGTTTCAATCGTAATGGTATTCCGGAAAACAGCACTCTGTTGTGATGTTTCTTAACTGTATAATATGTTATAAATAAATGCGCGAGCCTCAACAGCACAACTTTGTTACCGTCAGTAGGCCTACATTAGGTAGGCCTATATTATTATCAACTAACTTACATTAAATTAAATTAAATCAGAATCATCCTCGTGTTTTCGGTGATGCCCTAATTATTTTTTATATTTATTTTTTTATATTAAAAATTGTTTTAATCGGGGCATTTGTCCGGTTGGGCAAGTTCAATTCTCTTTCACTTGTTCCTTCACAAAAAAAACACGTATCCCGGTCGAGCCCTGGCATGTGTTTTCCTTGATCGGTCTTCCCTGGTTTACATTGTTGAAAACGAAAGTAAAAGAGTGATGCACGTTCATTGCATTTTACCGTGAAGAGAGTTCCGTGTCTTTATTAAACTTAACACATTATAATTATTTATCTGTCATCCACCCTCAATTAATTGGAATGTTGTGTTTTATTACTTGGCCTGCCCGACCCGCGGATTATGATGTGCGCAGCACTATTGGCAAACTTAATGGTTTTAAAAATGGACACAGGCCGAGAACCCGCAACAGAACCGTTACGGTGGAAAAACTGAATCAGAGTATGTGACTGTCTGTCCGAGTTTTGTCAAAAGCCAAAGGCAGCACGAAAGTTGATGGAGGCGGCCGCTACGCAAGAAAAACCCTGCTGTTGCAGTATATATGAAAATGCTTTCATCTATCAATATAAAATCCATAACTTTAGTCGACATGGTCAGGAGATGTTACGATTCGATTTTGGTGAAAATCAGACAAACGGTCTAGGGTTTGAATATGTAGGTTTTGAATGAAAAGTAAGATGGCAGACAGGAAGTTTGGCCAAATATGGCAAACTTGGTATCTATGTTCTTGACCTGACCCAAGAGATCTATTAAGACCAGTTTTATCACAATAGGCAAATTTATTCAAAACTTATTAGCATTTTTGGAAATTTTGTTATAACTTTTTTACCACAAGGTGGCGCTGCACCAAAACATTTTGAGTACCTTCAAGGCATGGTGCCGATGACTCATAAAGAGTTTCCTAACGATACGCTAATGCGTTCATAAAGTATAGTATTTTATACCACAATACTGTATTAAAGTCAATGGCATCATGTTTTGTTCTATTATAGCGCCAACAAGGAGCACAATCCCACCTTTTTTTTAATTTGTCCTTGTTTTTTAAGCGCTAAATCACAACGCTACACAAACCGTAAGGATGCATGTTTGGTATCGTTGGACTCGGCAAGTATTCAGGAATTTCACTCCCGTGAAAATAAGTCAACTATACCCAGAGTTATAAGCATTTAAAAATGTAATTTTACCACTAGGTGGTGCTGGTTCAAAACTTCTCATGCTCCTTCAGGGCATCGTACTGATGACCCCATACCGAGTTTCGTATCAATACCTTTATAAAATACAGCATTTTAGTACAAAATTCAAAATGGCCGATATGTGGAAATTGAATATCATTCGACTCGGCATGATGCCCCAAATCTAGAGACCACTTTTATGATTTTTGGACAAACCGTTCAGAAGTTATAAGCAAAAATAGCCATTTTTTAATCTCTGGACCAGTAGGTGGCGCTGCACTGAAACACAGCATGTTGCCTCAGGTCATGCTTGTGATGAAATATACCAATTTTGGAATGAATGTGATAAAGCGTTATGGAGATACAGCCTTAAGTATGTTTTCTCAAGCTCTACGTAACATTAGTTTGCGCGGTATTCGAGAACAGTTTGACGAATAAACTTGAATTCCATAATTTGTGTCTGCATGGTCTGAAGATGATCTGGTTAAATTTTCAAGAAATTGGAGAAACCGTCTAGGACAAGTTCGAAAATGTAGGGTTTTTTTTTTTAATCGAAATGGCGGGAAAAAAAAATATTTTGGGCGTAGGCACCTCTTGAAATCGTTGGTGTTCTTCTTCTTTTTCTTCTTCCGTTTCGAAATTGGAAAACAAAAGAAACAAAATGTTCCGCCATTTCGATTTAAAAAAAAAAAAAAACTACAACCCCTGTAGTCAATAATTTTATCCTTTAAAACTCATCTTTGATCACCAAAATGACATATTTAAAAAAAATGTTCCTTGAAAAAAACTCTTCACTCTTGCCTCATTTAGTATATGCGGTTCTATGGATATGCAAATGAGCCCCGCCTCCACTCACTCACACAGCTCAGAGATCCAATCCTTGACAATCACAGGTTGATCTGATTGGTTACAAGTTAGTTTGTGTGTTTGATTCACTGCAGTTTTAAGGAGAAAATACTCAGCAATGGTGTTGACATCAATTTACACATGGTTTGCCTTAATGCATATTAGAAACACCGCATAGACATATAAACAACATTAAAAACTTGATTTTCACCACAGGGAGACTTTAATACAGTTAGCTGAACCAAAGAGTGCTTCTTTTGACCCACTGAAGGTATGCTTAAGGCGAGACACTACAGGTGAATAGGGTATTTTTTTTAAATAATAGATATCATCATGAAACTTTCTCAGTTGATTGCTTATGCAAGTATATTAAAAAAATGTATTACAAGTTTTTGAAGTTTGTATGTTTAATTATGCAAATTAGGCATTATCTCGTTAAATATGCACAATTTTGCATATATTTTCGGTAGATAGATCTGACCATATGATAAAGCCAGGTGCAAAATTATTTTTTCATTTTGTTCACACACAAGATGAAAAAAGAATTTCAGAGGGATTTCAGGATATATGCTTTCATTACCTAGGAAATCAAAATATACTGTCCATAGCCTTAAAAAATCAATTCTTGCCATATTTTTTTTATTAAAAAGTCACATAAATCAGGCCAGAAATGATTTATAAACAAATCCCTCTGAAAATATCTTCAGAATACTGCTAAGTGTATAACTGGAAAGTTTGGTGTACATAGGTGCTACACAGGCTGAGAAGTTTCTACTGGAGAATGACAAAATACTCATTTTGAGAAAACAGCATTTAAAGATTTGTAATGTAAAAATGCATACTTTTTTTAGTGGAAACAACTATTTACAGACACAATATCTTATCAAATCATCAGCACCAACAATACAAACCAACTAAATCACATTACAACTTAGGCTACGTTTACACATAGCCGGGTATTTAGAGAAACGAATATTTTCCTCCCCTCCGTTTTCAATAATAACATCGTGCACACACCCGCATAAATACGCCGCGAGCTCCATCATAACTATGCCAAACCGATGGGCGGCAGTGTAGGGAGAAGGATAAAGCCAATCAGAATCCTCAGAATCGACACGAGAGAACCTAAAACCCCGTTTCTCCCAGTTGACATGGCAACACATAACCGGCGTTTTCAGAAATCTCCACTTTGGCCGGAGTTTTTAGAAATAATCGTTTTCTGTGATAAAAACGGGGTTTTCGTGTAAACGAGAGGCCAAAACGCAGGGAAATATCTGCGTTTTCCCTTCGTGTAAACGGGGCCTTATAACACAGCATTTATGGCCTTCAAATGAACAGAAAAAGAGTCAAAAACACACATCTAAATGTCAGAGCGCGTCACGTGATGCATCTGAACCAATCACGTTGTCAGAAATTGACACCAGCCAATGAGATTTCGGTTTTAGAGTTAAATGTCCATTTTACTTTCACGATTGGTTGCTGATAAAAAGGAAATGACCATATTTGGATCCGACAGCATTGAACAGGAGAAAGAGAGCTTTCCAACGGTGTGTGTGATGACAGGGTGCAGATAGCGATCGCAGAGCAGCATGTTGATATATAACGACAACTTTTTGTTGAATTTAGGAGAAATCTACAGACGCAAATGGACAAAGTGTAGTAAAATAAACACCTAAATGTGTATTTTGGAATTTTTTTCACCTCAAGTCTGAAAGAAGACATGTTATTGAAGACAAATAGCCCAAAATCTCAAAATTGACCAGTGAAAAAAAAACTATGTTTTTGCCTGCCGTGTCTCGCCTTAAGTACATCTTTATATTCAATGTCATAGTTAGCCTACTTATATTGTCTTTGTGTGTGTGTGTGTGTGTGTGTGTGTGTGTGTGTGTGTGTGTGTGTGTGTGTGTGTGTGTGTGTGTGTGTGTGTGTGTGTGTGTGTGTGTGTGTGTGTGTGTGTGACCTGTTCTGGCAAAATGAGTCGCAATAAGCACTTAAAAAAAAAAGGAGTTATTGTTATTGTTTTTATCTTGGACTACTACGCTTTCCAACGATACTAAACTTGTGCTGAGGGGAAGCACCAGTCGTCGAGATGAGAGCAGACAAAAACTGCATTTTTCATGGACAAAAGAAAAGGTACTCCTGTCAGGAAACGCACAAATAAAGATACTTTTAAATGTTTAATCACTTTATGGAGCATTGGGATTGCTAGATAAGGGCTTAATGAACCAATTTTGTGTGGAAACCTCAAAATCGACCAAAATTTACAGTTTTACTTGTTTTGCCTGTAGCTCGAAATCAGCCTGTGCGCATTCCGACTCATTTTACCAGCACAGGTCACATATATTGAACTTCTGTTACATTTGTTCAATTTCTCACATTCATGACTGTGTGCCTGTACCATGCCAACTTTGCTCCCACATACAAACCTGTTTTATTGTTTCACACATTCAAAAATATACTGCTCTTCAGCCCTCTTCACGACCAAAGTGTCAGGGACATTTCCTGTTCAAGACACCTCCAATCCCAGCACACATCATGTCATCAATCGCCCCTCACCCTTAGCGCTCCACACACACACACACACACACTCCACACCCTGCGCTCTTCCTGCTGTCCAGCTGCCGGCTCCACGGCCCGGGTCCCGGTTTGGTCCTCCATTTGTCGGTAATCAGGTGGAGAGCAGGAGTCCCACATCCTGTTCACTCCTCCTGATTAACAGCAGTGAAATCCCACAAATTTGCCAAATTCCTTCTGCTGTCAAGTCCTCCACCCCAGACGGTTGACCGGAGGCTTGATGAATGCACTTGTGTTCTGTGAGTGCCAGACCCAGACCTCCTCTTCTTTGTGTTACCTGATCTTGGCAGGGAAGGAGAAATCAAGCAGAAATGTGGTAAAGAGGGCGAACCGTCAGGGAAAGTAACAGCATCCAGGCCACATCAATCTCTCAGAATTTCTGATTTATGACATTCCAGACTCTATTTATATTCATGAGCAGGCATGGCAGCGGACTAGCTCTCATTCCACAGCTTCAAGTTCCCTTGCCGTACTTGCAGGAATCCCTGCCATTCCCAGCGTTACCAGCTCTGTTTATCCTGATCAAGGACACATAGACCCATCCTATAACAGGTATTGTGGAGCTAATAGATACCAAAAAGCTAGTACTCTCTAAAAAACATTGGGTTTTTTTTTCAGTTATTGGTTAGTTTTGTGTTACCCGGCTCATGGGTAGGACGTAACAACCCAGGGGTTGAGTTATTTATCGGTGGCTTTTTGCGATCTCTTCAGGAGAGAGCAGTTCTCAGCTCCATCAAATTGGTGCATGTCTTTGGTAAAATATAGGTTTTTATAAATTAGTTTTCTGCAAAGCAACATACTGGGGCGCGATGCGAGTCTCCTAAACAAGTGTCGCATCTGTCTTCTTTTCTCATGATGGAAACGCATGATTCCTTGAATACAATTGTATGATTTTATTCAAACTTACACATAATATACCTTCTTAGGATGTTAAAATGTGTTCTCAGAACTGTACACTGTTTGTTTATGGACAGGTTATGGAGTCAATCGCTTCCCCCGATGAACTCGACACAAGCTGAGACAACAGAGACTGCTCCATTACACTTCAATTACTTCTAAATATTTCATTTTTACTTCTAATATTTGCTAAACAATCTTAAATGTAGGCAATATGTATTGAAAACAATAAAAATATGCTATACTGTAAAATATGATAGAAAATAAAGGAATTAGCATGCAAACCAGTTGAAGTCAATCTGTAATTGTTAATTCATGTATGAAGTATAAAAAATAAGATAGTATTATAATAAAAGTTAATCAACAAATTATACTGGGTTAAATCAACCGATTATGCTTGGTTAAATGAACAACCCACTTTGCTGGGTAAAATTAACCCAACATGTGTTCTGTCCTATATTGACCCACCTCTTAGGTTGAAAACAACCCAAATTGGGTTTAACCCAGTCTTTTTTAGAGTGTAGTCCTCATCTTAGGCTAAACACAACAAAATCAACACTACTTCAGCCAATTTCAATATCACTGTTGTAATGTTTAACCCCAGTAAAACTGAATAAAAGTAGAAGACTCCCATTTAAACATTGGGAGTATCCCAATACCTACACTTGCAATCTTGGCCACTTGAGAAAGCATGAAGCTTTCATGAAACATGAAGTAAGAGCACAAAATTGTCTCAGGTCTGATAAATGCCAAAGCTCAGTGCCCTTTACGCCCAGTACACATTATATGATTTTGTTCTGTCCCAGACGAAAGATGGCCAATCGTGGTGATATCTGTGGTCGTGGCTCCTAAACGCTGGTCCTACATCCTACAGTGTCTGGAGTCCAAAGATAGCCTTCGACAGTGTCAGAAATTTAGCATGATCATCTCACAGTGTGTTTGCTGTTACGTCCAACATCTACTGACTAGCCAATAAAAATGCAGCATGAAATGATGGTTTGATCAATGCGACATGGCGCTAAAACTAAATATGTTTACCTCAAGCTCCATTTGCAAAATTGCCATGCCAAGTTGTCCTCTTTTCCCTAGCCATGACCATATTCTCCTCTTTCGCTTCCTCCTCTTTTTTTTCCAGCGCACATAAAAAACACAATTGCCATCTTGCTCTATTTGTTTACTAGTAACAAATGCTGATGACATTTTATTCCTCTGTATTAACTTGTGTCGTAGCCTACAATTCAATAGGTGTCATCATCATACAGTCTACATACATTTTGTACTCAAGATTATTAGATCCATGTTCTACGAGAATTGCAATGATCTAACAGGATTGCCGAAATCACAGTCTGTAACAGGCATATTGCACACTAAATCCAGACTCTCTCTAATACTGCATCGGTGCGGTTCTTGAGGCTAAGCGTATCCCATCATTCATCATGTTCAGGAACTCAAGTGGCCTGAAATTGCAAGATGTCAAGAACACACTTCCAAGTGTAATTTAAATGACTTAAGCCCTATTCGCACTGGATTATCTGGGGACCTCGTGTGATTTAGAAATTACCCCGCCACATCTGAATTTCGTGTGGCGCATTCGCACGGGATAACCGAAGCCTGTGATTTTACTCAAATTTACTGACTTATCTCCCGGATATGGCGTCAGGCTATTGCTTGGAATTTATTTTCGTTAGGTCTAGCTGTATGATATATTATGACATAACCTAAACAGAGTAAAGTTCCTTACCGCACGCTGCTATACATGCCAATTCATCTCCATCTAATCATTCTTTTTGTTTTGCTCTTCCGATGATCTTCAGCTTTCACTTTCTGCAAATTGTGTAGTTGTGTAAAGCGATATGACTCAGCACCCAAAATACTATCAAAACACTCCAAACCAGCCTCCATTATTCGCGAAAGATGGATAAAAAGGCGCACATGAAACAAAAACCTTGAAAAAATTATATACGATCCGGCCAAATCACAGAGATGCCGATTCGCACGGGACTAATATTATCACAGGACCTCGGTGTTCGGCGAAATATAGTAGGTCATTTGCGGGGGAATTTTTACTTTACAAATTACAGACATGGTCGATTCACACGGGATTAAGATCTCAGACAAACTCCGCAATTATTACAAATTACTAGAGGTCACCAGGTAATACTTGGAAGTGGCCAGTGGAAGCGCTTATACGATGGTGCAAGACGTCATCATAGAGCGGTGCCATGTGGAGTCACAGGGACATTCACCCCAGAGGAATCTGTGGCTGAGAGACTTGCTCAAGGACACAGTGGTGACGGTTTATGGATCATGATGATCATGACGGTTTCAAACCTGCAACCTTAGCCTGGACGTTTAGCCACAAGTCTCCACCAACCCCATTGAACTAGATCCTGGCAGATGCTGAAGCTCAATTGAACAGTGTTGATCAAGTCATATCAAGTTATAGAGAGTTTCAAAAGTATAGTAGTTAAGTAAGACACTTCATTCAACAACAACAGCTTGTTCCTCACGTGATACATGATTTTGGCATTGCACTGGCGCAGGACTTTCCCTTTAAAGTTTCGGTTTTCAATCTGATCAAGTGTTTACATGTCCACTCAATCGAATTAGAAAATGTTTAACCACCCTTACAATACAAATTAAATTTTAATCGGATTTAGCCAATTCATTCTTATTGAGATGGCTACTCTTTTATTTTGACTGTGCAAGTAGTCCGATTACAATCAAGCCCCTTTCACACAGAGA
The DNA here is from genome assembly GCA_036326025.1 of Chrosomus eos. Taxonomy (NCBI): domain Eukaryota; kingdom Metazoa; phylum Chordata; class Actinopteri; order Cypriniformes; family Leuciscidae; genus Chrosomus; species Chrosomus eos. The sequence goes on from CM070823.1 coordinate 41,437,798, forward strand.
TTCCGGAAAATACACGGATAATGTAACCCGGCATTTGTCCCGGGATTGTTTGATTTCGGTTCATTCACACTGCCAGGGATTTGCCGGGATCTGTGAGTGCGTTCACACACAACCCGTTAATGTCCCGGAAAGCCGCGTGACGTCAGGATAAGACGTGTAACGTACGCGTCGAAAACATGTGCACGCGCGCACCTTTCCACAGAGCTGGCGAACGATCGCAGCTTCAGCGCGGATAGTGAGGAGCTCCTGTCTCTGCTTCATTCCAGGTTGCAGACATTTTTTCGTTCTTTCTTTGTTGATGCGTCGCGCGATGGCACATGCGTCATCACTATTACACACCCCTTACGGCATTGGTTCTGGCTTTTGTTCACACAGCGCGCGTTCCGGGTCTGAACACGGCAATGTTACTAGGTCCCCAACCCGGGATCGATCCCGGCATCAATCCCGGGTCGTGTTTGCGTTCACACAGAAGGCACTCTGGCAATTTGCCGGCAATTTGCCAAGTTCAAAGTGCTGTGTGAAAGGGGCTTTAGATTATTAGGGTCCATGTAAAGACAGCTAGTAATGCCTGTGGTCACCCACAAGGTCTTCATGCCTATGATTTATACAGATATGAAGGATATTCAGTCTTTGTGTCTAGGTCACTCTTTTTTAATTTCAATCATGACAACTCTCAGAATAGCTTTAGCATGTTTTGACAAAGTGATCGTCACGGCTAAGAAGTAGGGCTCCAGACTGCGACCAGTTGGTCGCATTTTGCAACCATTTTTCCTGCCGGTGCGACCAAATATTTATTTAGGGCGCTGGCGCGATCACAACGTTGCCGAACAGTGAATGCAAACAAAATGAAAGCGTAACGAAAATGCGCTACTAATTTGCTTCACGGACCGCTTATTAGTTGGGACCAATAATAGACATCGCAGCGCCCCGATCTCGATCACGCGACACTGTTAGGAGATCCAGACTCTGGAGATCCAGTGAAGAAAACCATTGAATTCGCCTCAGAATTAATAAAATCATCACTGCGAGATCCAGTGAGAAACATTACGATTCGGCGCAGAGTTCTCTGTTATAAACCATAGATATCAGATCAAACTGACGTGGAAACCAGGAGAAACACTTATAGAAGGCTTTCAGTCACAAATCAGCAACATTCACCATGGATTTAGGCTAATGTAGAAATTCTAACCATAATTATGGTATTGTGACAGACAAGTACTACACATCTTTTTCCAGCACTTCAAAACTATAATATCATATATCAATAAATTAAGCTAATTAAGACATTATGAAGGATAATAATCATCTGTCTGGTAGCACTGTCAGACCCACAGTGCTACCAGATATTTTTGTAGAGTGGCTTCTGCCCTCAAATGTTAGTCTGGAGCCCTGTGAACTTAAAATAAAACTGCACATTGTAATATCTGTACTTTAAGTCCATTTATTAATAAAGAATTTGTCAGTATTACAGTTATTTTGGGGAAAATTTAAGCTGATTTAAGGTGTGCCCCTAAACTTTCTGTTTGTGCTCCTAACATTTTCAGTCAGGGGCTACAGCGCTCTCTCTCACACACACTCTCTCTCTCTCTCTCACACACACACACACACACACACACACACACACACACACACACACACACACACACACACACACACACACACACACACACACACACACACACACACACACACACACACACACACACACACACACACACACACACACCTCAATCACATAATAATTTTCCTCTCCGCTGCTTCCACTGTTCCACACGCAATTCTGGCAGCACACACACATTATCCAAACCCCACACTCCCCTTCAGTTCACCCTCCAGACAACATACATTTACACATCCAATATTCTGTTTTTTGTTTGTTACATTTCATTTTGTTGTTTTATGTCGGTCTTCATGGGTAAACGTTGCGTCGACTCATTATGATGTCATCTACAGTAACTGAGCCGCGCCAGTAGCCAATGAGTCCATTCTGGTTTCGAGTATCTTTTAACAGAAAGGGAATGTGTTTAAATTATGGTTTTATGATGTAGTGACTGTCCAAAGAGGGGATATATATGTGCTTTATGTGTATTTTCTTGAATGTATATGACAATGTTAAGTCTTGGTGGACTAGATCTGTAAGATATGTTGCTGCTGCATGAATAGACATACATAAATGCCATAGCAGGTGGAGCTGGGGATGTGGAGGGGTTTAGAGAACTACAGCAAACACTGAACCAAACTATTTAAATGTTGATTGATCTATTGAAGATTGAAGCAATCTGATTGGCCGATTGCTTTCAGATAGCTATCCGTCTACACCATCTAGAGTTTCATGACAGAACTGGATATTTCATCTTAGCTGAGAATGTGTGATGCTTTTTGTTATCACCCTTGTTCTATTTGTTTCGCATGAATCACCATGGCTAAAACATCACATGTGCCAAGTCATTAATTACTGTGGTGCACTTGATACGTCAGTGTGCTAACACCAGTATGCACACGTATTCAACTGCCAAACACTCAGCGCTCAAACTGTCATTACACCATTACACATGTTGTATGTCTCCCTCGTCTAACACACCTGACTGAACTCATTAGCTCTTCAAGTGCTCGACTGGGTGTGTCCGGTAAGGGAAAGTGTTTGGGATGCTTGAGAAGCACTGGGTTAGGGTTATTATAGTTTGACAGCAATTTTCATCCAGAACCAGCACAATATCTTGATCAAGCTACTTTGCAAAATCACGGCCAATCCATGTGTTCAGTGTGATGAATACACATCTGTGCTAATGCTCACACTCTTTCAGGTCTACATGCATTCCTGGTGTCCGTGTGCCAGGATGTGTCTCGGTGTGTCAGGATGTGGAGCAAGAGTTGCACTCTTCCTTCCTGACTGATGAGCAGACACATACGCAGAAAAATACTCCCATCCATCTACTATGACACCGAAGCACCCTAGGGAACCCACCACACCTTCTCTTATCTCTCTTCAGAAAGAATACGGATTGCTTTGGAGAGCTTAATGGTGATATTAATTCACCTGCAGGTTCTACGGTCTTCATGCAATATCTCATATTGTAACAATTCAGAATCATTACATTTATGTATTTATTATTGTGAAATATGTAAAGGTTTGGTCACATTTATTATTGTTCTGTGACGGGGACAGAGTTAAATCATTTTGATGCAATTTTTACATTTTTAATCAAAAACCTTTTTCTTTTTGCTGCAACTGTAAAAGTGTCACACTGACTCCATTTTTATTTTTTCTGTTGAGCTTTGGTTGTTTGCAGACTTTATTTTGCAGGATACTGTGTCATTTGGTTAATTTTTTTTAAACATTTAACCCTTGTGCATTGTTCAAATTCACTACTGTTTCGTTATGTTTGTGGCTGAAAACAGCCACTATAAACTGCTGTAAAAAATTTGTTGCAGAAATCTATTAATCAACCTCAGTCCTGATCACAACTACTAAATGTTTAAAATAAAATCAGGATTTTAACTCTTTAATTGCCAAATTCATAAGTTATGTGATTGATTGGGTGGGGGGAGGACAAAATGACTTATTTTCAATATAAAATGTGATGGTGGACTGGATTATTTTTTTTTTTTTTACTTTTTATCACAGTTTTGGACATGTCAAAGATTAGAAACAACATTGGTTTTGATGCATTGTTAGCTTTTGTGCAGCATTTTAACTTTTTCTCCCTCATTTACTGTTCGTTGCTTTTTTTGCCTCATTGACTTCCATTATAACCAAAATTTTTTTGATAGCAAAGCCATGACACCATATTATCATGTGATTTTGATTGTTGGTGGTTTTCCCTGTTTGGAAGAGGTAAAATTTGTAATTTTTACTGTTGATAACCAGGTGGCACCATTAACCCTTTAGATAGGGTTTTTAACCTTTTTAAAAAATCTAGTCCACAATCACATTTTATATTGAAAATAAGTCATTTTGTGTGTTTTTTCTCCCCAAATCAGTGACATCATTTATGAATTTGGCAATTAAAGATTTAAAATCCTGATTTTTTTTTTAAACATTTAGTAGTTTTAGATTTATGCAATATATATATATATATATATATATATATATATATATATATATATATATATATATATTAGTGCTGGGCCGTTATCGGCGTTAACGGGCTGCGTTAACGTGAGACTCTTATCGGGCGATAAAAAAAAAAAATATCGCCGTTAATCTAAGTTGGGTTGGGATCATAAATAGCTTTTTCGAATATCGTTATTTTCGAGCAATTCTAATGTGTAGTATGACATACATAATTGACGCCGCGCCTACTGTCACAGATCGCGCAGCAGGGTATTTTCCTGTCAGGGACACTAGGTGTACTTTTACTTTATGTTGGGCGACGTTCCTCTCGTTACTTTATTTTAATGCAATACGTTGTTAAATGAGTTTATTCCAAGCGCGCTGTATCCTTTGTATGGGCATGAGCGATGCTCATTTACAAATGAATCACTGTTTTGAGTCGATTCTGTTCAAAGACTTAATCAAACAAGTTGTCAGATCTGTCTAAATCGGTTCGCGAATCAGTTGATCTGTTCAGTTCCTCACGCACTGAATCGTCTGAAGCGCTTTCAATTCACACTCGGAGAGTCGTAAGTAACAGGAAGATTTAAGAACATCAAGAGCGTTGGATGAAGTGGCCGTGGATCTACAGTAGTCTAGTGAAAGCAAATCTCCAAAAGCATCATATCTTTGCCAGCGATGAAGATCTTTATTAGTTGAACATCTTCGTATGCTGTCTGTGAATGAATGATTCCACAGGACGATACATTAGATTATTTCATTCAGGTAATACATTTTACAACCAAACAGATTATTACGCCACGATAGCACTACTAAAAAGTATGACATTATCCGGTTTTTGGACATACATTAATTTATAGGCTAGAAAAAACGCTTCAGAGCGTCGTGGCACTGGTTAAAATAAGCTACCATTGTCCACAGTTTATGAAATGAACACCCGCCTCCCACGGTAATGTGTGTGTATTGCGCAGTGGCATAATCACACGAATAGTTTACATTGATTGAAACTAATTTGTTTAAAAAGGAGGCTATTGCAGTAACAAGGCAGGCTCACATAAAATCATTATGACATATGACATTATTTTTTGATCTAACATGCATTGGCAATGCAAAAACGAACTGCCGTGCGTAGGCTATTGTTTTTTTCTTCTTCCAATTAGGCTACCATGTTAAAAAAAAAAAAAACTGTCACAGGTCGGGGGGGCCAAGCCAGACTGCACCCACCCCTCGAACCCAGGACCCCCTCAAGGAGCGTACCAGAGACCAAACAGACAAGGAGAATTTCTAAAAAGTAACAATCTTTATTGAGTAAAAGCAAAAGTTAAAAAGTCTTAATACGAGCTTCGTCTCTCTTTCCAGGGAGGAGGGGACCGAGGGGTTCACCGCAGGAGCCCGGGTTCCTGGCAGCCACAGAGGAGAGGGGAGTCGAACGCCCGTCTGGCGTGCAGGTACGTAATGCGGTAAGGAGGCTCTCTTCGACGTAATACAGGCGGACGATGGTTCGGGCAGGCCAGAGCCGGGACCACGGACCAGAAGGGGGCTCTCTCCACAGGACAGGTGGGTAGCAGGTAAGTAGTAGGGTAAGCAAGTCTCCTCCGTGACGTTACTGCACAGCAGGTGAAGGGTCTTCCGGGTGCCTCTCCGCCCTTGACGGCTCCGGCCAAAGACAAGGATATCCTCTAATTTGAGACCGAAACAAGTTGGCAGGTTCAATTCTATTTCGGCGAAATAGGGACTTACGGCTGGACGACGGTTCAGGCAGGCCAGAGCCGGGACCACGGGCCAGAAGGGAACTCTCTCCACAGGACAAGTGGGTAGCAGGTAGGTGTCTGCCAAGCGTCCGTTATTCCTCAGGTGATCGGGACAGGGGGCGACGGAGTCCAGGAGAGGGACTCGCTGCCGGTCAGGTAAGTAGTAGAGTAAGCAAGTCTCCTCCGTGACGTTACTGCACAGCAGGTGAAGGGTCTTCCGGGTGCCTCTCCGCCCTTGACGGCTCCAGCCAGAGACAAGGATATCCTCTAATTTGAGACAGAGACAAGTTGGCAGATTCAATTCTATTTCAGTGAAATAGGGACTCACGGCTGGGGCGGGTGGTTCTGAACCAGCGGTGTAGTTGCTGGGATGTGTCTCTCCTCTGGGACGACAGCACCCAAGACGGCCAAGGCGGACGAATCTTCTATTTAAATAGACAAAGCCTTTGATGCAAGAATGAACATAATCCCTTCATAACATGGAGGATCGGCTTACGGCTGGACTGGGCGGTTCCCACGGCAACACTCAGACTGGGGTGTGTCTCTCCTCCGATCAGGCAGTACACAAGACGGCGGTGGCAGAGGAACGTTCTATTTGGATAAACAGGACAAGTTAAACAAGACAATCACACTCCTCTCTTTATCATGGGACCTGGTGGCCGAAGTGGAACATACACATCCAACCGGAGGGCTCGTTCTGCAAACACCGGTGAGAATGTGAACTGGAGGGCACTGGCGGTTAAATAACATGAATATCCACACACTGCAACTTCACGTCAAGCCCGATACTGTGTAACACTTCAATTCAGATACCGCAATCCACTCTCAAATATTAGTGCAATAAGGCCAGCACTCACCCAGCGTTCAATCTCTCCGCTGCTACGCCGAATCAACACTCAGAAGCGGATGAGATGCAGAGAATTTCACATCGCCTGGGACACAGCGTAGTCAACACTTCACACTCCGAAGAAGATATCAGGGTTTCAAGATGAATCAGTGCACACTCTTAGTGGTAATTGTATTTGTGGTCAACACACTTCTCAATTCCTCATCCAATCCAGTGTAAGACATGCATGCACACGGATACAGTGTTTCCTTACTTATCTTTCTCTCTCTCAAATGATGGCATCCTCCAATCCCGACTCGATCTCCACAAGGCACTCACTTCACATCCAATTCCCGTTCCAGCTTGCACTTCCCCAATCACCGTTGCACCCCTTTACAGACAGATCCTCACAGCCGCTCCAAAAGATCCCAGCAAATCCAAACCACTGCCAAAGTAATCGACTTTCTCCCGGGAGAGTATCACACTCGAATGCCTTTTCCTTCTCCTTTTAACTGCTTCTCAAAGCCGTGTTTCCCAATCACACATCCCCACACCAAACACCCGCACCTGGTACCGCTTAGCTAATCAGCTGCCGCTGTCATGGCAACTGACAACAAGCAAACCAGCGCGGTGTGTCAGTGAAATCGTCCCGGGGGGAACGCACTCCTAGCGGAAATTAGTTCCGCTGGATTTGTCACCTTGTGACACGACGAAAACAAGTTACTTGTTCAATTAATAAACAGTTTGTTTGATGACAAATCGCTAAAGATGAAATTGGCCTCCCTTTCTGTCATTGCGTTTTTTTTTAGTTTTTTTTTTTAATGATATTCGACTTTTGCTCCTCGATTGTCGAATGGCATTTTTGGCAGAAATGCACATCCCTATGCGAGGCGAACTATTCTCAAAGACTTTTAGTCATTATTGGGTAGCACACATATTCTGAATGCCTTCGGGAGAATTCAAATGAGCCATTTTAATCTAGATTAATCTAGATTAATTTAAAAATTAATCTAGATTAAAAAAATTAATCTATACCCACCTATATATATATACATCTATTTATCTGATACATTTTTACAGCAGTTTAAACGTACAGTATGTAACTTTTGGCCACAAGGGGTCACTCAATCAAAATAATAGCAAAAGACGTATTCTGATGACGTCGTGAAAGAGCGTGTGCTCATGGGAGTTGTTGTCATTGTCGAGAGAGAGAGAGAGGGAGTGTGCGCCCGAACCAGCTATATGTTCATTGGGACACGCGCGATCTGTCATTCCCCAGCCATAGCATCTCCAGCAGATAACATGTTCACTGACGAGGTAATGTGTTGTTATTTATATTATATCTCTATTCTTGTTACGTTTAGTTACGGCTATTAACTTTATGTAATGCCATTGTAATGAACACGCGCGCTCTGTCGCTCCCCACATTCCTCACTCATTCTAACTTAGTGTTTTTAAAATCACGTCTCTTCGAACGGAGAGATATATGAATTATCAGGGCTATTGAATCAATATTCCATCTAGCTAGTATTAATAGATGTTAAAATACACGGTCACCTTTCCTTAATAATTATAATTACGTTTATACTATGATATTGAAAAAGATGGTGAACTGCATATGAAGCTACATTCTGCAGCTATATCTACAACAAATGTGAATTTACATTATACTGTACATGAGAGCTAGTCCGTCTGCGTTTTGCACATGCCATCATCGTTTCACAACATATAAGTTACGGATAGATATAGTTAGCTGAATGGGTGCTTACTTGTTTATTAGAATGCAAGCGAGATCGGCATCTCTCTGTAGTTCCAGTTTGTCACGAAGCTCGTGGAAAAGCAACTCCAATGTTAACGCGAGTCATGTCTCTTCTCCTGTCCCAAACCCTTCTCGAGTCATTTCTGTCACCCGTGCGTTTTCGCTTCACGGATCTTCCTCCAGCAGCAGAACGTGCAGGCAAAGCATAATCATGGTCCATTATTGATATCCAACTATTGATTCTTTATCGTCTTCTTTTATTTTAGTGACGTGCGTCCGGTGTTTACATTTGCGTTTGGCGGTTTTTCGCCGGGATCCGCACGAAGTTAGAGAAACTAGAGTCAAAGGTTATATGACGTCATAGACGGGCGACGAAACGGAAATAAAGACACGGCCCGTGTCTTCAAATTAAAATATAAATTTCTCCGGATTTGAAAGTTGGTGGGAACTTTTGGGATAATGTTAGTACACAACTAAAAGAAATATATAACATAGATACAGTTATTTTTGCTATTTTGAAAGCCGAAAAGTTCCATATTGTGCCTTTAAAGTAGTGGCTGTTTTCAGCCACAAACATAACGAAAGGGTAGTGAATTTGCCCAATTTTTTTAAAGCATTTTCCCAAAATATGTGTCAAAATAAGATTTGTTTTTAAATTAAGTTTGTTTCCAAATTAAGACTCAAAAATACCCCATAGTGGATGAAAACATCCCTAACAGCACATTGTAAATTTATCAGCCTATCACTTTTGACCGTAGATGTTTTCATGTACAGATGAATGTCACTATAGAGCGACTATTCACTTTAACTTCACTTAAACTAATGTAATACTATTCTCTATTGTGTGTCATTCACTGATATTACTCCACATAAATATTTATATATAAATATAATAACTTCTGTTATCCTTTTTTGATTTTTCACCCCTTCCATCTAACCTCCTGTCATAGAAAGACACTTTTCAAGATCCAATAAATTCCAGACAACATATTTTTTCAAAATATGTAACATTATGGAAAAAAAAAAGGGCCGGGCCAGTAGCCATCGAGTCCATTTTGGTTTCGAGTATCTTTTCGAGTATCAAAATATGTAACAATATGGAAGTCCAGAAAAAAAAAAACAGTTATAAACTTTGTTTCATATTGCAATCTGGCAAACAATTTATATCAAATGTCTAAGAACTGCTAAACAGATTTATTTATTTATTTGTATCTTGCCATCTGGTGGACTGCTGCAATATAATTAAGCTGTAAATGTAAAATGTAAAACTAAAACCACAATTGCACAACACAGGTAATAAAATGGTCCTAAAGAAAAAAAAAACAATTTCAGTGTAACAACACGCACCATTATGGCAAAAGTCCATATCAACATTTCCCTGCCTCTAAAAACACACACCGTCATTTTCACAAACTACACTGAGCTCCAGACCAAACACAGACAGGAGTGAAAAAGTGACAAATTGAGTGTGTACGGCGAGCGCTGCTATCATGTGTCTAATGGGGGCAGAAAACGAGCCAGGACATTTCAGAGGCATCGACTTGAGCTCAGATTTACGCTTCTCTTCCTGTCCGTCATGGTCAGCGACCTCAGAGCCAGCGGTTATAAAAAGACAGATACGTTTCCCACAGGCTGGCACTATGGTCTGTGTCAAACACAGGTGAACACTGGCACTGTGTGTAAACAGTTCAGGCCTTCATGACATGACATCAGCACTTTTTTATTGTCAATCCCATGAAATTGAAAACTTAAACTGCACAGATATATATATATATATACAGTCGTGTCAAATTAATGGCACTTGGTAAATATGAACAATTTGGCTGTAAATAATAGATCTACATTTTAACCTTTTGATCTTTCATTCCAAAAATGGCCAAAAATCAAACCTTTCATTGAAGTAAAATAATTGAAAGTAGGGGGAGAATCACATTATGAAATAAATGTTTTTCTCCAAAACACGTTGGCCACAATTATTGGCACCCTAGATATTTTTTATATTCCCATTAATGTTTACCTTTTTAGACTATATAGACACACACATTTTTTTTTCAGAAATAACAAAACATGTATTAAAAACACATTTAGTTTAGAATATGTACCACATATGTATCAGAAAAAAATAGCAGTTCTTCTAAGTAATCTTACTGATTTTTTTTTAAAGAGAACATATTAACAAAATGCTTATTTTTAGCCATTTATGTGTATAGTACATCAACGACTTTGTTTTTTTTTTTAAATATGAGATGGAAAGAAAGAGAGAGTCTTTTACACTTTCAGCACAATTTCCTCTCTATTTCCTCCCTGTAGACCAGTGTCTGCGAAATGTGCAGAGTAGGAATTTTGTGCAGCGGTGGCTGTGAGAGCTGCCAACATGAGGGAAAAAGACAAAGAGTGATACAAAGAGAACGAGAAGGATCGACGTGTGAGAGAGAAAGAGATGCATGACGAATATTCCCTCCATCCAAAAAACGAGTGGATGGACTTATAGCAGCAAAACCTCAGTTTTCCTCCTTTGACTCGTTTTCCTGGTGTTCCTGGAAGGCTGGATCGCTCCGTGGAATACGAGCCACACGCAGGGCCACATATGCATCCTGTCCCAGACCTGGCGGCGCGCGGATGATCCCAGACCAGCTGCGCCGGCCCCTCATGAATGCTCAGACTCTGAGTTAGAGGAGCTGGAACTGACCGCAGAGCAGTGCCAACCCAACACCACACATACCTGCATAGATCTGCCCACAGTTATATATATATATTTTAGGTTACGGTAATTTACAGTCTGGAAGGATCGTTGGATTGTCATGATTCTGTGGCAGGACAGCGTGGAGGGAAATGTGCTATACGAGACGGTTTGAGAAATGAGTTATGAAAGAAGAAGTGATTGTTATAGACTCTACAGGCTATAGTCATTCAATTGAGATTTATTAAACTTATAAAAAAAGGTTGACCTTTTTATTGTGTCTTTAACTACTATGTACTTACATAAAAAATGAGTACTGGGCAATTAATCGTAATTTACATAATTTATGTGTGTACTGTGTATAATTATTTTGTATATATAAATACACACACATGCATGTATAAATTTAAGAAATATTTGTATGTATATACTGTGTGTGTGATATACTTATATATATATTTATATATATATATATATATATATATATATATATATATATATATATGTGTGTGTGTGTGTGTTATATATTAATATTTTTTTATTAAAAATATACATGCATGTCTGTGTATTTATATATACAAAATAATTATACACAGTACACACATATATTATGTAAACACAAACTTTTATTTTGGATGTGATTAATTGCGATTAATCGTTGCCCAGCAACCACCAGGTTTGGTGGTATGGGTAGGTTTAAGGTGGGTCAACAGAGTAATTACAGATTTAAATACAGAAATTGAGGTAGCACTTCATTTTACACTCCTGTTCTACATGTACTTACTATGTACTTATTATAGTAATTGGGTAATAACTGGGTAATAACCAGGTACTAGTCATAAAGCTAACCTTAACCCATGTAGTTACTTTATATTACCCAGTACTCCCCTCCTAAAATATATATTTTTTAATGAAAGATCAAAAGGATAAACAATGCAGATTGTTTTTTTACAGCCATTTTTGATCATATTTACCAGGGGTGCAATTAATTCTGACGACAACTCTACATGTACACTTACTATAGATTTAGGGTTGGATTAGGATTTGAGGGTTAGTTGCATGTAATTAATCATCATTTACTGTTATTACTGTGGTAATTACATGTAACATATGTAACAAGCACACTATAAAATAAAGTGTTACCAAAAAGTGCAACGGAAATTGATTACAGCTGTAAATACTATGTAACTACACTTATTGTGTACATAGTCTAAAAACATGCATGTCACAAATGGTTCCTAGGGCATAAATGTTTTAACACAAATATTTAGAAGGTGTGTTAATTTGAAATTGAACATATTTGCCATGATAATATGTTGTATGTCTGTATGGTAGGCAGAGTATTTGGCAAATCTCTTTTGGCAAATTCATAGGTGTTCAAAAAATGTATTGTGTGAATCATTTATAACATAAACGACTCCCAATCATAGTAACTGTAACCTTATTGCATGTTTTCGAAAAAAACGTGTTTCCTTGTGTGGCATAAACCCCTCTTGACGTTCTTACTCAGCATCGTGACTCCACAGCCGCAGGATCCCGGAGAGAAGGCCGTCGTGATGGGGTCGTTCCCCTCGTCTGCCGAGGTGTCAGGAAAAACAGTTCTGAAGTGCTTTAAAACGTCTGGCCCTTCCTGACACACCCAGGAGATAACAAGCCTTTCAAGCGTTGTGTGTGTGTGTGTGTTTGAGTAGTATTCATGAGTGTATGTGTTTGTGTTTGGACTACTTTAAGGTTGTTCACTGACAAATACTAGAAGCTCAAGGATATGTTTACCTGCCCTTGTAGTGTCGGCGCTTAAGATAATGTTATTGTGTGTTAACCTTGAAAAACCAATAGACTGCATCCTTGCTCTTGACACATTAGAGAGTGACTGTCATCAATTTCAGTTGTTTGTAAAGGGCAAAGGTTATCATATTATAACCTCTATTCACTCTCGAGCAGTTTACGATTAGAAAAGCGCAATTACAGCCCCATTGGTGCGTACCCAATGTGGCATGTGGTGGAATACTAAAGGTGTCTTACTACAACTAAATGTATTTTTATTTTCATTTCATTTTTAATCATCTAACTTGTTTTTTGCTGTTATCACGGAATAAAGCAAGTGTAAAATGTGCAGGACCGCTTTAAATAGTCTGTTGGAGTGAAGCTTGTTTGGTCTTAAACACAGGAAGCTCTGCCTTGGGAGAGTCGGAGAGAACGGCCTCTCTAAACTCCAGGAAACGGGCCTTCAGGACGGCCAATCTTCCCCGGCACAGGGTCACAGGCACTTAACCACTGTCTGCACTCCTGCGGGACAGTGCCCGGGGTTTCAGTTTCAGGGAACGAGACTTTACTCTCTCTGAACTAAACAGAAGAGTATAACAGTAGTAATAGCAGTGGTAATAATATCAGTAATCATAGTGCTAAAATAAGTAGTTGTACAAGCAATGGTAGAAAGAGTAGTAGTAGTAGTACCAACAGAAGTAGCTATAGTAGTGGTGGTAGTAGCAGTATTGGTAGTTTTAATAACAGCTGTAGTAATTTAACTAAAAGTAGTAGTAGTAGTAGTAGTGCAAGCAATCATAGTAAAAACTGTTGTAGTAATAGCAGTTGAAGCAATAACAGCAGTTGTAATTTAACTAAACTAAATAGTTGAAGCAATACCAGAGGCAGTGATAACAGTAAAACTACTAGTAGTAAAAACACTAGTAATAGTAATGGCGGTCATAATATTGGTAGTAATAATAGTTTTAATAGCCGTATTTGTTATTGAGCAGCAATGGGGGTAATAACAGTAGTAGTAATCGTAGTTAATTTACCTAAAATAAATAGCAATAGTTATAACAGTAATACTAGTACCAGTTAAAACAGAAGTAATAATAGTAATGGTGGTAATAATAGGGGTAGTGATAGTAGTTGTGAAAGCAGTATTTGTTTTTGAACTAAAGTAGTAGTAGTAGTACTACAAGCAATGATAGTAATAACAGTAGTAATAGCAGTTAAAGTAAGATTAGTTTTAATAACAGCAGTAGTTGTAATTTAAGTAAAATAAATAGTAGTAGAAATAGCAGCGGTAGTAATAACTGTAGTAAGTAGTGATACTAGTAGTAAAAACAGAAGTAGTAATAGAATAGTGGTAGTTATAAAAGTTTTAATAACAGCAATAGTAAAGGTACAACTAAAGGTATAGCAGTACAAGCACTGGTAGTGGCAGTAGAAGTAGTAACAATTGTAAAACCCAACAAGTTCAGCTAACTCATTTCGTTTGAGGAAACCGATTACATCAATTAATTTAAGTTTATAAAAAACAATAGTTATGAGTACTCTGAACTTATTTTATTCGAGTTCACTAAAACAATAATATTTCTTAAAACACAATTAAACTTTACACTGCATTTAATACTGTATATAGCTGAAACTTCACTTTATTGAGTAAAAACAGTGAAATGACAAACTTTAAATGAACTCAGAGCACTTGCAGTTACTGCTAGCTCACAATATCACACACAAAGTCAAATCCAATGAGTTAAGCTAACTCATTACATTTGTGGAAACCGATTACATAAATTCATTTAAGCTTATAAAAAACAATAGTTATGAGTACTCTGAAATTATTTCAGTTGAGCTCACTAAAAGTAGATATTGCAGTCAAGAAATTAAGTGATTAATTAAGTGATTAATTAAGTGATTGTTGAGCATTAATGATGAACACCTGCTGTTAACATCCCTGAAGGAAAAAGAAACACAAGAACTACAACTGACTTCCAACCACAACATTAGATGAAATCAACCGAAGATAAAATATGTTTAAATCTCTCAAGATCTCAGAGGAGGATTGAACAACTCCACAAACAGCATAACCAGCTTCACTTATTACTAACCAGGTTGACTTTTATCATGCGTCTACAGAAGGTGTTATTTTGAATGAACAGAGATTTAGATGAAGATGATTTATTGAGTTTAATTTAAAGACACCATGATAGTGGTCAGTGTTTGCTTTAGTTGGGGTCTTGACCCTTGACTTTATAACACCAGTTTTCCTCTGGCTGCTGTAACTGAGTGTTTATATAACATATTTGATATGGCACAAAAGCCAAAAGAATTTTTTGTTTTGATGATGATTTATGGAATGATGAATCATCATTTGGTGTCTTGATTCTCTGATCTTTTCTAGAGAGTAATCTCTGGTAAACAGGTGATATATAACTTGTATTATTCATTATAAAAGAACTGTGATTCTGCTGCAAGGCCCTTTCAATCAGATTTTAAAAACCTCTATGGTATCATGCTGACTTACACAGACATCAAGAATCAGTATATGAATCTCAACAATGGTGACCATTAAAAAACGATTCATGCTGCAATGCATGCTGGGAGCCACGGATAGGGTTTGTATTATAGTAGTACCCAGCATGCATTGCAGTATGAATAGTTTTTTAATGGTCACCATTGTTGAGATTAATATGCTGATTCTTGATATATATGTTAGTTTTGGTAATGAATTACATTTTCTGTAAAATCCTTCATACTATCTGAAATTCATAACATTTCTAGTTCTTATGTTGTAGAAACTATTTTCAAATACAACTAATAATATAATCAGAAATTAGACTCTGAATGAGATCAGTTAATCAAATTATTAAGTGATGATTTTCATCATCAAACCTTGACCATCATCACCAAATCATACTTTTCCTTGACTTAAGTGCCATAACAAATGTTTTATAAACACTCAATTACAGCAGCCAAAGAAAGACTCGTACTCAAACATTAAGGGTCAAGAGCCCAACTAAAGCAAACGCTGATCTTCATCATGGTGACCTTAAACCTTGTATTTCTTGTGTTTCTCTTTCCTTCAGTGATTCTGCTTGTTAACAGCAGGTGTTAATCACTAATAAACACTCATCACTTAATTGATGATTAATTCACTTAACTATACAATTATTATTCAATTATCATTCTGGGATCTAGAAATGTTCTATAACTCATTCAGTTTGAGTTCTGTTTCAGTCATTCAAGACACTTCAAGTTTCGGTATTATTTGAGTGCAGTGACCGCAATTTAATTGAGTAAATAGTACTGTTAGGTTTTACAGTGTAGTGATAACAGAAGTAGCAATAGTAGTGTTGATAGTAGTAGAGACAGTAATAGTAGTTCTAATAAAGGCATTTATTAATTCAACTAAAAATGATATTAGTACAAGCAATTGTTGTAATAGTAGAAGAAGTAGTAGTAGTTGTGTTAACAGAAGTAGCAGTAAAAGTGAAGTAGTAATAGAGGTGATAGTAGGTTTAATAACAGCAGTAGTTGTAATTAAACTACTGAAAGTAGTAGCAGATGTAATACTAGTACTGGTTATAGCAGTAGTTGTAACAGTGCTAAAAGTGGTAGTAGTAGTTCTAGTAATAGTGGTGATAACATTATACAGCAACACTTTATTTTACAGTGTCCTTGTTACACATGTTACATGTAGTTACTGTAGTAATAACCATAAATTATGCATAATTACATGCAACTAACCCTAAACCAAACCCTATTCCTAATCATAACCTATAATAAGTACATGTACTTAATTATTAATACTCAGGACTTAAATGCATAATTGCACTGTAACACAGAAGTAATAGTAGACGCAGTAGTAACAGGTATAGAATGAGTAACAGTATTAGTTGCTCACCCACACCTAATGTTTGAGAGTGATGGTTTGCATTGCTAGGTCCGTGACACTAGAGAAACAGTTCAGTAGCGCTCACTGTCAATCAGTGTTGAGGAGATCACAGGTTTGCATCTTCCTGAAAGAGGTTATTCAATCCATTTAGCAATTTCCCACATAAAAATGATTGAAATCTAGTGTGCAATTATTGTGGGGGGAAAAAATCCCCTTATATGATTAAGTCTATACATGTACAGTATCCCAGTCTGTGAATGATCACAAAACAAGCATGAACTACTAAATATTTAAACAAAAAAGTTCCATAAATCTGATTGAGGGAGTGTTGATGTTCAGGAGTCGCTAGTGCCTGTGCAGTTTTTCACTGTGACAGCATCTTTTAACAATCTGTGATTGTTATCTCTTTAATTGCTCAACACCAACTTGATGTTTCCCTCCAACATGTTGTTTTTTCAGAATTGTTAAGAGGTTTCTAAAAACAAACATAATCTGAAATATCCTCAGCGGCCAAGTTTGTCTGCACTGTTATTACTTCTTTTCAACCACCAAACTTGTTTAGATGAGTATGTTTTCATAGTACCTCCAGCGCTTTTGTCATCTCTCTCTCTCTCTCTCTCTCTCTCTCTCTCTCTCTCTCTCTCTCTCTCTCTCTCTCTCTCTCTCTCCCCTCTCTCCACATGATTTGTCTGAAGTGTGGATGGAAAGGAGCGGCAGCATCCAGCTATGATTTATGAAGTCGTTACTGATGATTCCTCTCAATTAAGTCGTTCTAAACACAAATTGCCTTGGTAGCAGACCACAACTGTCTACACCATCTCTCTCTATAACTGAGGACAAAGCCCAAAGTCTGTCATTTATGATGTGAACACTTAGTGTATGTCTTTCAGAGTATACTCCATTTGATAGCGTGCACAAACACAGACACTGGCAACCAGTTCTCACTCACTCCTACCACGATTAAGGTAACCTTCAATTGATTTCGATGAGAAACCCTTGGAGTCAATAGGGTTGACTCTAACCCTAGGGTTGACTTAGCCCTGATTTTGCGAAAGTCAACCCTAGATGCGAAAGTATGTATAGTATACATATACTTATACATGTACATGTATAATGTACATATACACTTATGTATTATACATTTACATATACATGTACATATACATATTAGTATACATATACTGCATGGGTTTTATACAACACAGTCTCAAAGTGCGTATCTATACCACGAAATGGCGGCAAAAAATGTTTTTTGCGTGAATATGCTATGCCATTACACGCCATAAACGTGTATTATATGCACGCAAAAACTGTTTTCGGCGTTTAAATGGCACGAGAAATGCCATTTAAACTGGCTGGTTTTATACAGACATATATGTATGATTTACATTTTTTGGGTTACACTTTATTTTGCTGGTCCACTTTAGACATTCTACTGACTATAAGTAACTTTGCAACTACATGTCAACTAACTCTAGGTAGAGTATTAGTACTGTTAGGTTAGATTTTGGGTTAGTAGAATAAGTTGACGTAGTTGTAAAGTTACTTATAGTCAGTAGAATATCTAAAGTTGACCATGACAATAAAGAGTTAGCAGATATTAAGCAGAGAGTCTACTAATACTATAATGAGAGTAAGTTGACATGTAGTTGCAAAGTTCCTTATAGTTAGTACTGTTTAAAGTTGACGATCAAAATAAAGTAACCAAATTGTATTTACATTACACTATTTAGACATTTTTGAGCACCTAAGCCAACCCTCACTGGCCATTTTTCAATATAAAACTCAGGTCATAATAAGCAAATACAACTACAGTCACAATTTATTAAAGAATCACAAACAAGACTGTTTGACAATGGTATTTTTCCAGTGAATATCCCCTCCACCAGCCCTTGCTCCCTCTTACAAACCTCAGCCCGAAGTCACATGTTAGTCCCTGTAATTCCTCAAAGCCGCCACAACCTTCCCGGACTGCCATGAGCAGAGCTATTCGTGTCATTAGACAGAAGGCCATGGGTTAATCCGCTAGGATGCCAATATAAACTCAGCTTTGTCTGAAAATGAAAGTCGCCTGTGACGGGCGCATTGAAGCCCCGAGAGACCCGTGTGGCTCGTACTTACAGCAAATCTGCCCTCTCAAGGCTTCATCACAGGCTTTGAGGTGTGGCGCAATTTCCATTTTCAACACAGCCTCCTTGATGTTCCTTCACAAAATGTCTCATATGGCTAATGATGTGCTGATGAAAGAGTGTATTATACGCATTGAGGTCTGGAGCTAAAAAAGGATGCTAACGTAACCCGATGCCCTGGGCTGTTTAAACTGGTGCGAGGTGTGACAGCAGAACAAGCACCGCTGTGTGTGTACCTGGGCCTCTGCTCAACGGCCTCACCTGTCCACGTGTGTAACACAAGCTAAGATCTGTCAAGCAAAATACTTTTGTTTACAATGGTCCAATGTTCACATACCAGTGGTTTGCATAAGACACGCTGACAAGACCGCGTCGTTTATTTAAAGCGCACTTTTATATTGATCAAATCAAAAATCATGGTTTTCTGTTTAAACTTGTTTAGTTCAGTTTGGCTTAGTGCAAATAACACGCACTAAAGACAATTTTTTTTAAAGAAACTATATTTAGTATTTTGTCTTGACTCCAAGTCACAGTTATGCACTGTTTTGTTTTCCTTCCTGCCTGAGTTTGTTGTTAGTTTCTATGGTTACTCATTTGATTAGTCATTGTTCAGCTGTGTCCTAATTAGATCCTGTTGTTTGTTCCTTGTATTTAAGTCCACCTGTTTCATTTGGGTTTTGTCCAGTCTCGTTAATACTACAGTTGTGTTTCATTTTTTCAGATTATTTTTTGTGCACATTTTAGAAAGACCTCACAACAAAAATTAAGGTCTTCGAATTTGTCTACATTTATTGTAAATAATCTACATTAAAATCGACCAACAAAATGTTTTTAGTTTTATCTTTTCTCTAATAAAACTCTAATCTAATTATCTTAAAGTGGTGAAAATGGTGTGGTGAAAATCCAGTTTTGAATGTTGTTTATATGTTTATGTGGTGTTTCTAATATGCTTTAAGACAAACAATGTGTAAATTCATAAGTCATAAGTATTTTCTCCTTAAAACTGCAATGAACCAAAGACAGTCTCAAAAACACGGTTTGAAATCGCTGGTGTTTCTGACGTCACAAACTACAGTAACCAATCAGATCAATGTGTGATCGTCAACCAGTGGATCTCTGAGTGAGTGAGTGAGTGAGTGGAGGCGGGGCTCATTTGCATATTCACAGAACCGTGTATACTAAATGAGGCAAGGGTGTAGAGTTACATTCAAGATATTTTAAGGCATAAATCATTATTTTTCAAGGAAAAAACATCTAAATATGTAATTTTGGTGATCAAAGATGAGTTTTATTAAGGGATAATTGACTACAGGGGGATTTTAAATGTAAAATTTTACTTTAATATTGTAGCTAATTTAGCTTTTGTTTATGGTGAAACTAAGTTGTAAAAAGCCAAAAATATATTTTATTGACCTACATTAAGTGTGATTTTGGCTTAAGTCTAAAGAAAATATTTGGATTAAGTACATGGTCTATTATAAATAATCTTTCTACAATTTTTTTTGTATTTGGAAAATTAAATATTTTTGATTAATATAAAATTTTTATGTAATGTTTGAACGAAACCAAAAATATAATTCGAGGAAAAGAAACTTAATACATTTGGTAATTTTATAAAGTTATCATAAGTTTATTATACAGTATTTAAGCTGTACTAAGTTTAGTATTTTCAAAAATGTTCAAAAAAAAAAAAAAAAAAAAAAACATTAACACACAATTATACATTTCTAATAATCAATTCTTCCCAAAGAGCTATTGTATGGCTCCAGACAACACGGGATATAGTGCAGTATGTTTGCTATTTTTTTTAACTAAAATTCCTAATCCACATCTATCCTCAAGATATGGAAAAGAGCAGCTAAGACACTCTTCAAAATATCTCCGTTTGTTTTCCAAAGAAAAATGATAATCATCTGGGTTTGGAACAATCAGGGCAATGTTTCTAAAGAGGATCGTAACCCATAATAGATCATAGTTGGTTGCGATGGTTTCTACGATCTACTTATGATGTGGCCCAGGGTGAGTATAAATGATGACAGATTTCTCATTTTGGGGTGAATTATTTCAGACTTGGTCATTCATGTCAAGTTTCAAAACAAGCAAGTTGTTGTCCGGTTTACATGGCAATGCAAAATGTAAGAACAAGTACTCATAAATGGTTTTGGCATGTATTAGTCTTGCAAGGCCAGACATGTTATCTTCAGTACTCAGGTAATAGCACACACACACACACACACACACACACACACACACACACACACACACCACACACACACACACACACACACACACACACACACACACACACACACACACACACACACACACCACACACACACACACACACACACACACACCACACACACACACACACACACACACACACACACACACTCAGTGCTTGTGTGCGATCACTCATAGAGCCGCTAACACCTTCAAACAGCCCGTTCTCATCTCGCAAATCACACATCTCTGGGTTACAGGTTACAAAACGCCTGTTTGCTGACAGCCGCTGGTTGGCTGTAACCCACATCCCCTTCCCTCATGCTGATAAAGTGCTGTGATAAGCAGCCCGGCCCTCGGCCCTCAGGGGCCCGACTCACAGAACCGCATGTCTGAAACAAGAGCGCTCAATGATCTGGAAGTAGGAAGGGAGAAACGCGAAGGAAGAGGAGATGCAAAAAAAAAAAGAACTTGTGTTTGGAGGAGAGGATATGCACTTCTGTTTGAACTTATTTCATGTTTCATATTCAGTTGAGCAAGATTTTGGACCAAATGTTACCGTGGGAGGGTCTGCAGTGTGACCAACAAGATGAACATGGAAGATGACTGCTACCAGCACTGAGCCTTAACCTCTTTTTCACATCGACACAGTTACATGGACAAATGATGTGGCTGCAGGTCAAGAATATGGCACTTCAAGTACTAGCACTAGATGAGGGAATTTATATGTCTTTGAGTTTAAGGCCACGACCACATTAACCCAAAAACATTTTGCCCTCCCTTCTACACTGAGACAGTTTTTGTCCAGCGTAAACAGAGCTTTTTGAAGATGCTCTCCAGAGTGACTAAATTAAAACATGCTGTTTTCCAGTTGTAGTGTGGACTGTGAAAGCTGAGGTATTTGGAAATGGCGACACGTTTGGTCATGTGACTCCTATTGTACCCATACACACAGTCTCTACCCAGCAAACAATATATTCTAAGAACGTTTTGCTAACTTTCCCATTAAAGTCTCCCTGTGGGAAAATCAAGTTTTTAATGTTGTTTATGTGGTGTTTTTAATGTGCTTTAAGACAAACCATGTGTAAATTCATAAGTCGACAGCATTGCTGAGTATTTTCTGCTTAAAACGTCACAAACTACAGTAACCAATCAGATCAACGTGTGATCGTCAACCAGTGGATCTCTGAGTGAGTGAGTGAGTGGAGGCGGGGCTCATTTGCATATTCATAGAACCACGCATACTAAATGAGGCAAGAGTGTCGAGTTACATTCAAGATATTTTAAGGCATAAAGAAAATTGTATCAAGGAAAAAACCTTTAAATGTGTAATTTTGGTGGTCAAAGATGAGTTTTGAGGGATAAAATTAATGACAACAGGGGGACTTTAAGTTATGAATACCAGAAAACTTTGAATGAATGCTCTATTAACATTTAACATTGAAAGAACGTTCCCTGTTGGCTGGGTCTGGTTTAGGGGTGTGCAGTGCAATTACCGTATCTGTACATGTAAAAATCTCTGAGTTATTCATATCTGTATTCGGATAAAAACAGAAGTAGACAGGACTTTAACAGGAAGTTCATAAAATTACTTGAAGTCCATTTTAAATGCAATTCTGTTCCCTTCATAGTCATCATTTACCAAATATGCCTCATGTAAGTCATAAAATCGTACAATATTATATTGTAGCTTTAAAACATTTAAATAGGCATATTAATAAGTAGCTAGTAGAACATGTATGATTCAGTATGTTATTTGATATTACTCTTGACAGAGAGCTGGTTTTGATTTAAGGGGTTTCAGACGCTTCAGTGTGAACATACAGCTTTTGGAAAACGCTTGAAAACCCTACTGTGAATTTATACAAAATGCATTTTCAGATATATCTGGGTTAATGTAGACGTAGCCTAATTCTGCTTGTCTCGTTGCAGGAGTCACTGAAAATCCAGTTCAAGGCCAAACATGAAACAATACATAACATCTCAAAGCACTCAACATGTATTGTCCTAACACATAATCTGAGGTTCACACAACAGGGCCTCATGTGGTAAACTATTCCATGTGTGCAGGCCATCACCCCTGCGTCTGAACGCTGTTCCCCAAAATCTGCTCCATCAAACTGTTCGTAGCCAATTTAGCAAACATCGACCATCGGCAAACTCTGTCGACTGCAAAATACTGACATACAAACATGATGCCATTATCAAACATCACCAATATGCCATTATCGTGTAAACGAACAGCCAAAACACATGAAAAGTTTAATCTTATAGTCGAAAACGGTGTCATGTACAGTACATAGCCCTAATTCACTGTAAACCCTAATGCTCAAAATAATATATTGGTTTGAGTATGGTAAACTTAAATTAAACAAATTAGTTCATTCGACTTAACTTTTATGAGTATTAAGAACTTTCTGCTTCTTTTGAGTTCACAAAACTGATGCATTTTAAGTAATCTGAATTGTTTTATTGTTTTAAATTTTATAAGACTTGTTTCTTTCATTTAGACTAACTTAAATTTAACTGAAACTGGGCAACTAAAAATTAAATACTATATTAAGTTAATTTTAAGTTAAATGTATGACTTAGCTTCCTCAAATATTTCAAGTTAAGAGTAATTAAAATGTATGAGAACAAAATAAAAGTATCCAGGTTTGATTACTTAATGTCCCTAGTCACTAATTTTAAACCTCACATTTGATCACCAAAATGAAACATTTAAATGTTTTTTTTTCTTGAAAAAAAAATTATCTTTAATGTAACCCGACACCCTTGCCTCATTTAGTATGCACGGTTCTATGAATATGCAAATGAGCCCCGCCTCCACTCACTCGCTCAGAGATCCACTGGTTGATGATCACACGTTTCTCTTATTGGTTACTGTAGTTTGTGACGTCAGAAACACCAGCGATTTCAAACCGTGTTTTTGAGACTGTCTTTGGTTCACTGCAGTTTTAAGGAGAAAATACTCAGCAATGCTGTCGACTTATGAATTTACACATGGTTTGTCTTAAAACATATTAGAAACACCACATAAACATATAAACAACATTAAAAGCTTGATTTTCAAGTTTGAATTTCTTAACTTAAACATTTAGATGTAACAGATTACTTCATATTTTGTGAGTTTTGCCAACTTATTCAGGTTTGTGAGAACGAGCATTGTACACTTCTCAACAAAAGTGTTGAGTTTTTATACATTTGTTTTAGTAATATTCAAAGTAATTTAGGTCTTCTGATTGATAGCTTGTAATTATTTTGCTAGCATGTTTTTGAATTTTAAATAATATATACCAGGAAGCGATGTAGGAGAAAGAGGAGGGACAGGACCCGGAGCTGGGAATCGAACTCGTGTCTCCCGAAGCTCACCTTTATTGGCTCCACACAGATCATAGTTGATGTAGATTCAAATATGACTATATGGCATTTCCAGCATTCAACATGTATGCATAAGCAATGAGCTGTTAAGTGTTTTATAACTGAATGTTTGTTACTGTTATTCGTGGAAGTTATTATAAAGTGTCACTGAAATACCTTCATTGTATCAGATGTCAGAATTACTTACATCAACAAATCTGAGTCTTATAGGATTACAGCCAGTGAAAGACTAGTGTGTGTGTGTGTGTGTGTGTTGTGTGTGTGTGTGTGTGTGTGTTGTTGTGTGTGTGTGTGTGTGTGTGTTGTGTGTGTGTGTGTGTGTGGCACTAACGCCACCAGCTGGGCAGAGGTTGCCATGTGTTTATGTTAACTAATGAGCTAATTACCCGGCTGAACTTGTGTCATTTCACAGGAATGCTGTGGCGCTCAAACCCGCTCTGATTATGGGCCATTTCCTGTCAGTCAAGACGCTGACAACAAGGGCCTCTTTTTCTACACTGTTTGCTAATTCGAGTACAAGCACTGCCACAGGACTGTGGATTGTTATTGGACTCTGTCATCTGTGAAATACATGCTCAGTACACAGAATACATCACCACACGCCTGAAAATATGACTGGATGATATGTCAACAGTGGAAACTCTTTAAACGGTCAAAAATCTCAGCTGAAATTCAGTAAATTGTCCCATTCACAACTAGATCCAAACAGCCGAAAGTTCAGAATTTGCATTAAATCAACAAGGAATCAAAAATCAGCCATTTTTCCCACATATTATGTGATTAATCACTTAACGTTATTCCAAAGAAAACAATATTTTTATTTTTAATCTTTCATTAAAATGTAATAACTTGCTTCTCCTCTAAAACATATTTAGTTTTCGGGTTAATGTCACCAAGACCTCTAATTTTTCAACTCTCCAAACCAACTCTCAGTAAAATAGTCCCACTATATGATAGTCTTGTGGAATTTCCTGCTTCACTCAGAAACAAATCACATTACAGAAGTAAAATTGGTCGTGAATGCCATTTTATGTTGACATTAAACCAATAAAAGAGTATGTTTTTATAATATGAGTACAGCCCAGTCACTGATTGGGCCCTGATCAACCAATCATAATAAAGAGAAAATATTTACATTTACACGACAACGATATGCTTAAAACAGAGATGTTTTTCCTTTGAGTTTTCTGCGTAAAGGTGACACATTTGTCAAAATGATCCCCATTCACACGGTGTATTCTGCTGCCAGACCTTTAGATGGCGATGAAACACTATAGACTGAACACCTAATACGCATGTGCATGATGTCATCGTCTTCAGAGATTTGTGTTTTTGTTGTTTACACGCAGACCGTTTCCAGAACTTGCACTTTGAAACCCGTTTTCAAAAGTTTGCATTTTTAGGCACCCAAAACGCCGTTATCGTGTAAACGAACGACCAAAACGCATAAAAAGTTCTACGTTTTTAGTTGAAAACGGTGTCGCGTAAACAGCCCCTCAATCAGGAGTGCATTTCCCAAAAGCATCGATAGCCAACTATGGTCGCAAGTTTCGTTGATATCAAGATAGTTCAACGAATCTGTGTTTTGGACGTTGTTTTTTTTGGGCTAAATCTAGTCGGCCCGTCATGGCCTTTATTTAGCCCAAACATAGTCATTGAAACTTGGGATTTGTCAAGTCCAGCTTAATTGGTCCAAATTTAGCCCAGGATGGACGTCTGTTTCAGATCACTTATACAGCCATGAAAATAAAATAAAAAATCACACTGCAAAAAGTTTTTTTTTTCTCGATGATAACGTGCGTCTGCCAGGTTGAATTCAAGTTGAGTCATCAGCCTGAAAAAGACGGCTTTTCACTTTTCAACCAAATCTCAACATTACTGAGACATCTGGCAAAGTCCTCTTTTCAATGAGTGTTTGCTGTGTGGGAAATGTTTGTTCATTATTAATATTATTTTATGTCTTTAATGTTGTGCCTATAAACGATTAATGTCATCATCATCATCGTCATCATCATCAGTAAATAGAAGAACATCCAAATAAGACATTGTTGAGACGTGGATATTTAGACCGGTCGTGTGTGTGTGTGTGTGTGTGTGTGTGTGTGTGTGTGTGTGTGTGTGTGTGTGTGTGTGTGTGTGTGTGTGTGTGTGTGTGTGTGTGCTCACGCAACTCCAGGGTAAAGAATTGTGTCTTTTCAACTGAATCTTGCACTGGGAAACGGAGGGGGAAGGAAACGTTTCTTTGGTGTTTTTCTGCATTGATGGAATGACTTCCCGCCCTTGAATAAAGAACTGTTCCACTCTCAGCCTCCGTCTGGAACAACCTGCTCGTTTCCCGTCCCGAGACCCTCCCAGCAGAACAATGAGGAGCAGCGGAGCGGGTCGAGCCACGGCAGACTCACACCTGACTCACACTGCTGCGCTTTATTATTCTTAGTCACATGTAGTGGCTCGCTGGAATACACATAAATGACTTGTAATGGGGTCCGGTTGTTTTCTAGCGATATCAATCAACATTACTGGGTTGGTTTCGAAATGACGGCTTCCTTTTTGGGCGCTTTTACATTTGAATAAAAAGACACTGTAACAGTTTTAATAATATACATGAATGAATTGATGTGGGTAAAAGGAGAACTTGTTATTGCTATAGACTTAATGGTTATGTTATATTTTAACTATTGACTTGGTCTATGTTTCACATAAAAAAAAAGGATGTGAAAATGAAACATTTTTAATACAACCAACATTCTGGCCAGGTTCTCTCAAAGATATGAACAAATGTTCTTCCAGTAACGTTAATAAAACGTCCATTCAATGATATCTGGTATTTGCTAATGTTAAAAAAATCAAAGCCTGGGATATTGATGCATACTTAATAAATAAACACACTCTTCACTTTAGACAATATAAAAAGGAGTTTCAAAGATAGAAAAATTAATTAGTTACTGTCCATGTGACTCTTTATGTAGTTGTTGTCAGAAACACACACAAACATTTAATTGTATGACTTAAAAATGTCCTTAAAACGTCAGAAAAGACATATGCCTTTATATAAAAGCCAGACGGATGGACACTAGATAGATAGATAGATAGATAGATAGATAGATAGATAGATAGATAGATAGATAGATAGATAGACAGACAGACAGACAGACAGACAGACAGACAGACAGACAGACAGACAGACAGACAGACAGACAGACAGACAGACAGACAGACAGACAGACAGACAGATCTGGCCACTGAATCCAGAAACACTTCTTCTGACTGCCAAATCCACACCACTATTACATAACTGTGTTCACAATCACTTAACCAGACCTGTGAGTGTGTGTGTGTGTGTGTGTGTGTGTGTGTGTGTGTGTGTGTGTGTGTGTGTGTGTGTGTGTGTGTGTGTGTGTGTGTGTGTGTGTGTGTGTGTGTGTGTGTGTGTGTGTGTGTGTGTGTGTGTGTGTGTGTGTTACTGCAAATATCAGCACATTATTTCAATATTTTTAAAAGACACTGTTTGATGCAAAGGCGAAACTCTTTTTTTGAACAGAAATGATGATTGTCAGTAAATATATCCAGTTAATGGAGAAGGTGGACTTCTGAGTCTCCAGTATTTAACTCTCTGTCAGTTCCAGTCTTCCAGAGCATTTCTCTTCTGGGCTGTGATGGCTGTTTGCTTTTGTTTTTAATTCTTGTAAATGCTTGAATGAAAGGAGGTGTAGACACTGAGCGATCGCTCTCAGCCATCGAGGTTATTAATAGATCAGGAGAAATATACATGAAGATCAGAGAGATGGACAATGTATGAATCCAGGAGATATATATATATATATACACATATCAAACTCTTCTGAAAAGCATCCCTTGAGTCGTGTAAAGGCAATCATCTGCTATTAGAAATTAAATTAAAATGATCTATAAGCGACAGTGCAAGTCCAAGTCCTGTAGATATTATCACCACATACTTAACAGTTCAGGTTTTCCCACATAAGTTGTCATTTAAGAGTCTTTGGGTTTTGGCTTGACTACAGTAGCTGAAGTTTGTCGTAATTTAACCTAATTTCTACACTAATCGAAATAAACAAATTCAAATTGAAATGCAAGATAAAATGGAAAAAAAGGAATAATGTTGTGTTTTCATGTTTTATGGTGATCTTCGATAGAGATTTGTATACAAACGGTATATTATCTCCCCTTAAACTACCCCTAAACCCACCCATCACACAAAACTGTCTGCATTTCTACATTTTCAAAAAACTTCACTTCTGATTTATAAGCCGTTTTCCTCATCCGGACCAAAAAATGTCCCAACAAGGAATATTGCTATCTTTGTGTGGACATTTTGCCACCATAACATATGGGTTTACCATACACACACACACACACACACACACACACACACACACACACACACACACACACACACACACACACACACACACACACACACACACACACACACACTGCAGTTACATGTATTCAATATTTAGTATTTAAAGTATTTAAAACTTAACTTAAATAATCAAAACATACATAATACAAAAAGTGGATTTAAGACCTTTGAAAATTGTATTACATGAACAACATTTAAAATAATATTTTGACATCTTAAATGCCGTAATCACAATGGTAATTGCAGAATAATGTTGTAATTTTCTGCTAATGTCATGAAATTATATTGCATGAGAAAGTAATTAAAATACAATCGTATAGAATATAATAAAACAATGAAATCAAAGAGAGATTTTCATCGGCACTCGTTTCATCAGGAATCGTTTGGATTTTGACAGAGGAAGACTAGTATTTAAATGAACAAAACCAAAATAAACCCATTAAAGTTCAACGGTGTTACTTAAACATAGAGAGAAATTTCTAAAAATGCCTTTCCCGTGTGAGATGTTTTTCCCCCATATAAACCATGTTGAAAGAGTTACATTTGCAAATGTCTTGAAAAGCCTCTGCTTATTTTACACTTTCAAATCAAAATACATCAACTGTCTTTCAAGATAATTAAACGAATATGAACAAAAGCTCCATTTGTTTTTGAAATGATCTTGAGATTAAATATATAGTACATGTTTATTTCTGTTCAGTAAACATGCACTCTTTTTAAAGTCAACTTTGATCATATACAAGTATGGAATGAAAATACAGTCGATTGTATTCATATGTAAACTGCACTGAAAAAATAGATGTTTTAATATGCCGACCTTTCAAAAGAACATCCACGGTAAATTTAGTAAATGGTTAAACCCCACACACACACCACACTACAACACACACACACCACAACCACACACACACACACACCACACACACACACACACACAACACACACACACACACTTTCCGCTCCAACTGCCAAACTTATGGGATCAATCAATTAAGTGCAGCATTCTTTAAATAAGTCTGTCCACACAGTAATTCATCACAGACTCCTCCCCCGTTTCATCCTGATATTAGCCTGGGTTACACCAGTTTAAAGAACACGCAGCGCTTCACTGGTCTCCATAATGAAATCTCTCGCGCCGGTCGGGGAGGAATTAGAGAACGGCGGGTTTGAGGCCTGTTTTCCTCCGTCAGGGATGAGGAATGCCCACACACACCACACACACACACACACACACACACACACACACACACACACACACACACACACACACACACACACACACACACACACACACACACACACACACACACACACACACACACACACACACACACACTACACACACACACATGCACTAGTGACAGCAACACGTCACGTGCGGACGCTAATATCACCCAGGCACAGCAGTGGTGGATGTAATATGCATAAGTTCAGTGTTATTTAATAATAGTTATGCAATGATGCGCTAAATACATCACCTGATAATAAAGCATACTGATTCCCATTGTTTGTACTTCAAATTCAAAAACTTTATTGTCTATCAACCAGTAATAGAAATGTGTCTTGCTAAAAAAAAAAGACTCTCATACAATACATATCACATATCAAACAAGGACACTATTTATTATTAAGCCAACACTTAAAAGCCTCTATAAGTAAATACAATAGCCTGGTTTCACAGACAGGGTTTAGATTAAGCCAGGATTATAGGCCGTAGTTCAATTAGGACATTTAAGCAGCTTTTACAGATGTGCCTTAGAAAACAACATGACTGCTCTGCATCTTAAGACACAATGATGGAAGTATTATAGTATATTTCAAGATATTAGTGCACGTCTTTTAATTAAAACAGCTCAAACATGCTGTTAGTCTAGGACTAGGCTTAAACCTGTCTGTGAAACCACGGGACGATCAATATAAACGATTCTACCTTATTTAAAATGGACATAGCCGTTGGAAATAAATAATTCCTGTAAGCCTTTTTTTGGCCAAAGTAGCTCTAAACCAGCAACCTGACGTAAGTAACAGGAAAAACCAATACTTGTTTTTCATCCATAGTGCTTTCATTCGTCTATATAAGAATCAGGATTGGATGAATTGCTGTGACTGAATTAGCCTAAATAAGTAACTCTGTCATTGAATTACTTACTTCTGATGTTGCATTCAATACTGTATAGACAAGTACATTTAACATTAAAACGTACATTTATAATGCAAAAGTCTCCATTTAATTTAGTCAATTCAAGAATAATGAATGCAATTTTATATTATTTATTTGAAAGAATTAAAAGAGCCATTTCCTGTCTATCCTCATATTGTTCAACCGGTCGAGATTGATGAGGAATTTAGAAATTTAATACTTTTTAGTTGCACTTTATTTTACAGTGTGATTGTTACATGTAGTTCCTGTAGTAAATGATGCATGATTACAGGCAACTAACTCTAAACCAACCCAATCCTAACCTGCTAACACTTTATTCTACAGTGTCCTTGTTACATGTCACGTGTTACCGTAGTAATACCTATAAATTATGCATAATTACATGACACTAAGCATAATATATAGATCCAGCTAATCATTATTACTTAGTACTTACATTTATAATTACAGTGTAACACAGACACATTAATATAGAGTGTGACCTACTTTTCGAGAGAGTAATTAGTAGACTGTTGAATGTTTAATAAGTGATTATTAACTTTAGAGTAACTTACCCAGCGCTGAAAGCATCTATAGATGGAGAACACGAGAGCATTAAATGTCCTCACATATGAAGAGTGAATCAAGCGTCTGTATTAGTTACTGGACTGAACATATCAATAATTTAATGATGGCTGATACGTCCTGAAAACTGGACTTTTGACCTTGCGTTATATACCTGTTATGAATCTGTTATTACCGTTGTGTAAAACTAGTGCACAAACTAGACACAATTAGGCTTTTATTTATGCCAAGAGAATACCTCTCTCTCTCTCTCTCTCTCTCTCTCTCTCTCTCTCTCTCTCTCTCTCTCTCTCTCTCTCATTGACTTGGATCAATCCCAGAATGCTTGGCAATATCTATCATCAGGTGCAAAAGCAACCAGCTATTAGACAGCAACAACAAAACCAGAGCAAAACAATGACTGTGAGTGTATGTGCTACTAACTCTTTTTTTCCAGGTCTGCTCTCTCTACACACACACACACACACACACACACACACACACACACACACACACACACACACACACACACACAACACACACACACACACACACAACACACACACACACACATACAACACACACACACACACACACACACACACACACACACACACTGTTTACAGAAACACACTTTTCTCACCTGTCTTACACCAACTATAGCAGATTAATATTTCAAACGCCTCTCTTAGGAATTATTTTAGTGGTGTGTGTGTGTGTGTGAATTATGAAATGAATGTTTCAGTGATGCGACCACAGGCTATCAGACAGATTTTAACGTAACACTTTACAATAAGGTTCATTAGTTAACATTATATCTAACATGAACTAAGAATGAACAATACTTAACAGCATTTATTAATCTCAGTTAATATTAATTTCAACTAACACATTATTAAAATCAAAGGTTTAGTTGTTAACATTAGTTAATGCACAGTGAACTAACATGAACAGACAATGAACAGCTGTATTTTTATTAACTAACATTAACAAGATTAATAAATACTGTAACAAATGTATTGCTCATTGTTAGTTCATGTTAGTTATTACATTAACTAATGTTAACTAATGAACCTTATTGTGAAGTGTTACTAGTTTAACAATATACAAAACTTGATGATAACCAGTGTCTTCATGGATCATACGATGATGTCTTGTCAGGTTAAGACGATCTGAGTTGTCAGTAAAGGAGGAAAAAATGAAATTGTGAAATTCATTAATTTTTTTTTTACATTATTACAAAAAAAACAAAAAAAAGGAGATGAGGGAAATTTGACTTTTTCCTAAAAAAAGTGTCCCAATCAACCTAAATTCACCATATTTTAAGGATATTGAGTGTGAATGTTATTATGTGTCTATATAGAAAAGCATGTTCATATTCAAATGACACTGTTGAAACTTCAGCTGACTATCAGAATAAAGTTACCCAACAGAGTGCAGGTGGGCAGATGTGTTTCTCAGTAAAGTCATGACCCTACAAACAGCCCGGCGTACTTCTCCCTCCCACAATGCATTCTGAGAGCGGTGCCAAGTCGACATCCCTCGCGGCTTTCATTAAAAATTGTGAACGCGCAATCAAGCAAGAAGCCCCCCCACCTCATCACACCACCAGCCTTTAAACCTTCACGTGTTGATGAATCCACTCGTCCTCATGTCCCTCATATTTCTTTCAGCGTCTCGCTTCGTGTCGCCCCCCTAAGAAGCCGACGCTGTCAGTCTCGGCCGCGCCACACTCACAATATTTAGTGTAATAGCTAGTTACCGCGCTAGTGGTGTCAGGAGGAGTCGTCAGCCCAAAGCTCGGGATAATTAAAAGTGGAACGGGGGGGGGGGGGGGTTTATTTCCACTGCCGGCCCCGTCGGGCGGCCCTGTGCCCCTTTAAATCACTCCTCAACACTGAACTGCTGACGCAGGCGAGAAACCCTGACTAAAACATTCCCAGAGAGAGAGAGAGAGAAATCAAGATGACCAGAAACAATCAAACGCAAGTGTTACTGAGTCATGCAAAACTCCTATTCCTCAGGAACCAATCACATCATCACAGAGGTGTCCGTATGTGTCTGTAATTATATTACACTTTTTTGTAATTGTATATTATTAATTTAACAGCTATTACATTACATTTAATCATTACCAGACTCTTTTATACAACTGAGAGCAGTAAAACAACACATTTTCAAGGTTAATATCTTTTTTTTGTTTTTGTATTGGTGCTTTGGCATATGTTTTACACAATAGTGTATTAATAAACGATTTACATTGAAAATTCATTCAGCTTGGACCATTTTATGTAAAACAACCGTGTAAATATGAATAGTAACAATAAAAATGTGTCTCTTTTATTCTCATGATTGTTAACTTCAGGCACAGGAGTTTATGTGAATTCAAACTAAAAAGATTTCAACTTTTCCATGCCGTTGCATTACTTTGTGTTTATTTTTCAGGTGTATTTTATGTATTGATTTATTTTTTTATCCTTGTCCCTGACACAAAAATTATTGAATTATTACATATTTTAATAATAATCTAAACAAACAGATAATCTAAACAAACAGTATAAGCACAAACGATTGGCATATTTATTCTGTGCTGTTATTTCCTCCCAAAACAATGTTGCAACAATTTAAAAAAAAATTAAAGTCAGTGTCCTTGTTTAACAAAGAAACTGCAGTGTCACTTAAGAACTGAAATATGACACACAAAAGCATGTGCAAAATAAAAATAAGCATCATTCTCAATTCCCAGTAATTTTGCCAAATTATGTAAAAGTATCAAATGTTGTTTGATTGTATTGTATGCATTAAAAACACTGGCTATGAAATTAGCTTAAGCAAGGCAATTTTATTTACTACAAAAATATGTTGTAATTTCTGTCTCACAACGCTATTAAACACAACGCATAATTCAACACGTCACAGAAACGATCCTGGGTTGTAAATGTTCAGAAGAAATAACACAATGCTCTGTCCACAGGCCAGAAATGGCCATAAAGAAACAGTCCCATGTGAGGATTGTGAATAACGTGCATCACCTCACCTGTGTCTCTCCTCCCCTTCCGTACGCCTCTAAAACACACACGCATGTTTCCAGCTCCATTAATGCACGCTTTCCTTTCTCTGCTGTTATTTCTCCTCACTTTCTAAATGACTTTTGCCTCACAATCTAGTGAATAAAGACACTGAAATGCGCAGCACAGTCAGGCTCGCTCTCAGTTGTTACTGTGTGGATGTGAAGCGTGAGAACAGCTGAATGCTGCCATCTAACCGCAGACAGCGGCATTACAGGCCTGACGTCCACAAACCACAAAAAAATCTTATCTGTGGACAGTATCTGTAATTCGATTAAACTCAGTATTATGTTCCTTTTTGTATTTTACATATTATTTTTACTACCATTACTGACAACAAATTTCCGCTATACTTACCCCACCTTTTTCCCTGTTTTGTTTGTTTATGTGTTTTTAACATGATGCATATGCAAGCGATTTATTTACACACTTCCATCTTGTTGTATGAGTGTGGAGATAGTAGGCTAATAAGTCAATGGGCCCCAATGCAATGTTTAGCTTATTTTGTGTTCCACAGAAATTGCCATAATTCTACTTTATACAAAGTGACCGTGATTTTTTTACTGTTGGCTACTGGAGCTCTAGTAAAGATGTCTGCAGTAACTCAGTGAAACCTGACTCTCAGAAACGCTTGGCAGGAAATGCATCAAAGCCGAACATAAATAGCAATCAGAGCACAAGTAAACCAATCAGCAGCTTTGTTACTGAATATGGAGCAATCAATTAGTGGATGGATTTCCGTCCATTTTAACGAAGTGAATCAAGGCAATTCTCACAGCACGTTATGGACAATTTGCAGTTTGTTTTACTCAAATGAATCCCAGACCCGCTCCGCCGGGGTCTTTCAACAAGCTGAAACTATTCATCCCGTGTTGCAGGTACTGTACAGTCACATCAGTGCAACATATTTTAGAGTAGCTAACATAATTAGGAGTTTTATGATTGACAAAATCTGTAAAATGGTGATGAAAAGTGACTGACAAACACTGACAGCTGTCAAAATTAAACTAATAATAATAATACAATGATGATCGAATAGTGTTTAATTTATAATAAACCAAATATAAACTATTATATACATTCAAAATGTATAAATGAGTAAATTAATGAATTATATGAATAAATACATTAATTATATTAAATTAATGTATACATGCCCATACCTTCATGCACATCCTTCAATTAAAAAAAAATTACAAATGGGTTCCATTTTATGAAAAATTGCAGCTTTCCATCGCAAACGCTGGGACTATGCATCCGTGGCTATCCGTGTTTCTCCAGTATCCAGTAGCGTTTTACTGCTAAAAGGCAGATGAATGTTTTTCCAGAACCGGTTAGGAGAGGTGAGACCTGAAAAATTGCACATTATGATGTTATGTGAAGTGTAACTTCAATCATTCATGATCATTTACTCACCAATATGCCTTATGGTTTTATTAACAAAATATCCAAAACTGCTCTTTTCCTAACAATAAAAGTGAATTATGACCATGTTTGTCCAGCTTAAGTTTCATTCTGCTTCTCGCACACATCTATGATATTGCAGGAGCCTTGGACTATAGTCTGCAGTTGTGAGACTTGTATGGCGCTTTTTGGAGCTTAACAGTCCCTGTTCTTCGTTCACTCTTATCGTGTGGATAAGAGCAACTCAGACATTCTGCTGTACTTCCACAGAAGAAAGAATGAATGCAATGAAACATCATAAGTGTAAGTAAATAATTATGAATTATTCCTTTATTTCAGTGCTTATCAGCCTAAACATATCCTCTTATGAGATCAGAGAATCCTGAAACAGATACCAAGCCACTTCTTCAGAACAGTACCAGTCACTTCTTCAGAACAGTACCAGACACTTCTTCAGAACAGTACCAGCAGACACTTCTTCAGAACAGTACCAGACACTTCTTCAGAACAGTACCAGACACTTCTTCAGAACAGTACCAGACACTTCTTCAGAACAGTACCAGACACTTCTTCAGAACAGTACCAGCAGACACTTCTTCAGAACAGTACCAGTCACGTCTTCAGAGGATGATTCTCCAGTGATGTCATAGCAGGTTATATCTCCTCATATGGAACTGTTTTGAATTTCTTTGGAATTTCTATTTTGGAATCAGTGAAACTTTAAAAGGTTATTTTACGCCATCATGCTGTTAAATCCCTTTTGAACCCATTTTGAGAGTGCATGAGTTTGTGATAATGACTAGCCTGGCAAGCCAGACCTACATCAAGATGTTAGGTCTGGGAACTCACCATTGGAATACCTCAATCTGATGGGCAGGATAAACGGCTGTCTTTCTAAATCCCTCTGCACGCAATAGGATATAGCGCTACAACCAACCAGAGCAACGAACGGTTGTGGATGAGTGAGTCCTATGCGTTTTCCCACCAGGGTATCCGGTCGTCAAAACTCCGAACACATCTTCCTTTTTTAAGAATGAAGTGACATTCTCTTAACTCCAAGTCCTCCAGAGTCGTGGCCAAAGCCGATTCGAAAGACTGATGTTCGCCAGCAGCAGCGTCACTTCTTTGTTTTCAAGTAGCAGGGAAATCGCGCGGAACCGTTGCAACTCTGCCGTCATTATGTTAAGCCCGCCCACCAACTGTATACACAATGTGATTGGCCTGACTTGAGTTTGGTTATTCCAGCTCGAAAGCCAACGGACAGTTGCTAGACCACACTGGCTGCAAAATAATTTTTGCTGCCGCTAGGGTGCGTCTAGATTTCTAGGCTAGATAATGACTTGAAAAGTCTAAAAAAAATTCAGTAGTGTACATAAAAATGCTATTTATGAAATTAGTCTTAGTCTTAGACTTTATTTAGTTTAATCCAAAATGTAACATTTGTTGTGTCCTGAAGTTGATTCTTTTTTTATGGGTTTTTGTTTAAATGCCGGAAATAAGGTCTGTGGTGAACACAAGCTCAAGATATTTAAATATATTTTTAAAATAAAGACTGAAAGAGTTGATTGAAGCTTAATGGTGGTGAGTGATGTTAAGGCATGCGACTGTAGTGTAGTTTGCTCATAGCCTACGTTTAGCTTTTCACATCTGACAGTTGTATTTAGGCTTCAAAATTCACAAAATGTGTCAAAAAGATTCATGAACTTTTGTTGGTCACAGAGTTAATTTAATGCAATAATCCAAAAGCCAATGGAAGATCCTGTTTTGTATTTGTCAAGGGAACCAGTCTGATGTTAACTTACTGCCTAGAGTATGTTTGGTTCATTTTGTTGTTTTGGTTTCATTTTCACACTGTTCCCTGTTTTCATTTGCATGAGTTGGTTCTGCTAATTTGTTTCTGTGGTTAATCATTGGTTCCACACCTGTTCTGCTTTCCTTTGATTACTGTGTGCCTGTGTTTATAAGCCCTTGATTTTCTCAGATCAGTGTTCTCTGTTATTTATGTTTAATGTGTAGTTGCTCTATTCTCATTCTCCTGTGTTTTCTCCTTGTTAAAAAACGTAAGAAAATACTGTGATTTGTGTGTGTTGTACTGCACGTTACAGAATGGAGAATCAAGAGTGTATTAGTATGGTGATTAATAATAATACACTCTGTCTGAAGCAGAAAGAGCAAAACCTTAAGCACCACACAAGGGAATTGATCTGGCATGCCTTACCTACTACCCACTACCAAGGCACGCCTGCCTGTGGACGGACCTCTGGGAAATTTCACCACTTATGTGGAGGGGGTGCTGGTGAATTGGGGATCACTCTTCACAGTCTGCCTAGCTGAAGACAACCCAAGTCAGCAGTCCACACGGCACAGCGTGAACATACTGCCGGAGCCCACCACAGACCCCGAGCCTGTGTCCACCATGGAGCTTTAACCCAAGCAAAACCTAAAGCCATCATGGAAGGGATGGAGTGGAGCCCCGCACATTCTCACACCGATGAGGGTGAGCTGTGTCTGGCCTCTGCATTATTGTTTGAGGACATACCAATAACTCTCCCATCACTTCTGGTCCTGCCCAGCTCCAAGTCTCCTGTGTGTCTGCTGGTCTTGCCCAGCCTCCCTCCCACTTTCTTTACCAAAGACAGCCAGTCATTTGGCCCCACATTTGCTGGCTCCCTTCAGTCCCTTGGCTCCCCTCTGTTGGCTCCACTCTGCTGTGTGGATCTGCCTTGGGTCTTCCAGTCTCCAGCTATGCCTTTGCAAGGATCCCCTGGCTTCGCCTCCTGGTCCATTGACGAGTCAGCTTCACCTTGGATCCTCCCTCACTCCCTTGGCTCGGCTCCACCTGGGTCCATCATCCTCACAGCTCCTCCAGGCTCCGCTCTACCTCAGTCGCTCTACCTGCATCATGGACTTCAAGGCCTTCAGCTGCGCTTCGTCCCTCCACCCCTTTGACTCCATCTTGGTCTGCCTTGGTTCTCGGTCCCACCGGCTCTGCCTCAGTGCATCTTTGTACTGAGCCTTGCAGAAATATAGAGCTGGTTATCATCAGCATAACAGTGAAAACTTATGTCATGCTGCTTAATGATATCTCCTAAGGGTAGCATGTACAGAGTAAACAGCAAGGGTCCTAGTACTGAGCCTTGTGGTACACCATACTGAACTTTTGATCGATAAG
Source organism: Chrosomus eos (assembly GCA_036326025.1). Lineage (NCBI taxonomy): Eukaryota > Metazoa > Chordata > Actinopteri > Cypriniformes > Leuciscidae > Chrosomus > Chrosomus eos. Next base: position 41,476,980 of record CM070823.1, read on the forward strand.
ACATCTCTTCATTTACTGCTACGAACTTATAACGGTCAGATAAGTATGATTTAAACAATGCTAGTGCAATTCCACTAATGCCAACATAATTTTCGAGTCTATTTAAAAGAATGTTGTGGTCTATAGAGTCAAATACAGCACTAAGATCGATTGCATAGTTATAATATGGAAAGTTAGAATATTGTTGCTTATTAAAACATACCAATTTCCTTAGTAATCAATACGATGCAATTTATTTGCATGTAATTCATTCTTTACCATTTCATTGAAATAGTCTTAAAATTTAGATTGTATTAAGTAATACAACTTTGTTTTGTCATTTTAAATCTGATCATTCACTAAATGCAAAAATTTAGAGGCAACAACAGATTTCTTGTTTAAAGTGCCCCTGTGATGAAAATCAAGCATTTTATCTTGTTCATGTGCCCATGTGGTGTTTTAAATATGCTTTAAGACAAACCATGTGTAAATTCATAAGTCGACAGCATTGCTGAGTATTTTCTCCTTAAAACTGCAGTGTTCCAAAGACAGTCTTAAAAACACGGATTGAAATCGCTGGTGTTTCTGACGTACCAAACTACCTTGTAACCAATTAGATCAATGTGTGATCGTCAACGATGGGATCTCTGAGCTGCTGTGAGTGAGTGGAGGCAGGGCTCATTTGCATATTCATAGAACCTCGTATTATCAGGGAAGGGTTTAGAGTTACATTCAAGGCATGAATGTTTTTTCAAGGAAAAAGCTTTTAATTATGCAATTTTGGTGATCAAAGATGATATTTAAGGGATAAAATTATTACAACAGGGGGACTTCAATTCTTCATTACTAACAATAAACTGATCTATCAATTTAATAACCATATAAATATAGTTTTATAAGACACTTAATAAGTGGTCAACTACGCTATCATTGTTACTGAAACCATATTCACCTAACAAAGCAAAGATATATATTGTACTATGAAAACGTGCTGCAACTTTCCAAACTCAAAAAGTCTTCTTCATTGAGAACACAGCAGTGAAAGCACTTTTCAATGTTTAGACTTGGTCATCGCTCTAAAAGGTCCATCCATTTCAACACAAAATAACTTGTCTTTGCAAGGCTCTCCACTTACACTGTGCCACATGAATACATAATAAAAATAAATGCATAACTGCTATTGTGCCCTGATATCTGCGACCAGATTCACTGAGACACAGCAGAACTGAATGTGGAATCAATTACATTAGACTTTTATATGGTAATAACAGGCTTATTCTTGGCTGAAGATGTAGTGGCAGTGGCTTTGTAGTGGGGATCAGGCCGTGAAATGGCTTCCACTGCAGGAATATGAGTCAAACCATCCCCACCGTCCCCAGAGAAACTGAGGACACACTAAGTCCTTAACAAAGGGGTCATGAACATGAACTGATAAATGAGGGGGGTTATTGTGCCATGACCTTAAACACCAGCTCAGCTGTAAAAGTTCTAGCTTTCTCTGGCTTTATCTCTATCATTCTTCCTGGCTCTTTTGCAGGGATTCTGGATCATCTATAGAGGCTTATGCTGCCTTCATGTGCTATTGGGAATTTCCTACTTCTTCTTCTGAAGTTGTTGATATTGTCACATTTGTGTGCTTTGTCTATGGAAATAATAGGAATCATGGAGGACACCAGGTTCATTTTTGCCTTATTAACGCCTATATGTATTGAATATATTTAATAAATATAACAGATTTTGTATAAAATGTAGTGTCCCATTGGTTGGCAACCATATAAACATTACCTTCACTATACATTCACAGAGCTCCTTGAAGATTCTGATGTTTCAGTCAAATAAATGCTGTTTTAATGTAAAAATATGAAATATCTATAAAATGGCTGTTTATAATTCTACATGACTGTAACAGCAAGAGAAAGCAATGTAGATGCTGGGGGAAAAATGAATAGAACTTAACAGTGACTACAGCAACTCGCCTCCGCCATGTTCAAGTTCATTGCCCACCCAACTCGGAAACTCAGTTAAAATTAGCTCAGTTTCCCAGTCATAAATATGACTTGAGAGGGTGTTCATGTCTCAGACGAAACTTGCCTTTGTGATAATTCCAATAGAGCATGAAGGCATTTCTGCTGGTTTTTGTTTCCTATATAAAATGGCTGGCACTAGACGGACTACTGTCAGTGGCTTAGTCTACGTGAGATAGTCCTTCATCCTCACCTTCTCTGGCTCTCTTTAGTCCCTCACCCTGTCATCTCACTCCACTCTGCTGCGTGGATCTGTCCCAGGTCTTCCGATCTCCTACTCCGCCTTGGCAAGGAGATCCCTTGGCTCTGCCTCCAGCCGCTGAGCACGTTACTCCACTTTTGTCCGTCTCCAGCTCCATGTCCTCCACCAGAACCCTCTCCCTTCTGTTGAACTATTATCTGCGGCGCGAGGGGTTTGAATCTGCCCTTTCGGGTTGGGGGACTAATATCAGGAGAATGTTTGGTTCATTGTGTTCTGTTTTGGTTTTATTTTCATTCTTTTTCAACGTTTGTTCTACTAATTTGTTTCCATGGTTAATAGTTAGATCCACACCTGTTCTGTTTTCCCTTGATGAGTCCCTGTGTTTATACACCCTTGGTTTTCTCAGTTCAGTGTTCTCTGTTATTTAGGTTAATGTTTTTTTATTTGATGTTGGTCCACATATCATACTAACAAGAAACTATACCGTATATACCCGAATATAAGACGACCCTGAATATAAGACGACCCCCCATTTTCCAGACTTATTTTTTGGGAAAGAGACTTTTGTGGAAAAATGAAAAAAATCTGGTTTTCAACAGAAAATAATTTTATTTGAAAATTCTAGTGATAATTCATTGGAAAAAAAACGTAACACCATTCATTAAATATTTGGATTAATTTGTCACAAAATAAAGTGCACTCTGTTAATGAGTTGAAGAGAGAAATGAATGAATGAGTGACAAAAATGAATAACCATCCTTTTCACAAAAATGCAATTATTATGTAGGCCTATGTATGTATGTAGCCTAATTGTGGTTAGGGTGGCCATACGTCCAGATTTTGGCCGGACAGTCCGGATTTTAAGCCCCCTGTCCGACGCTGTTTTTTTGTTTTCAATTCAGTTCACTGTGCGCATCAGTTCTATTAATAACCTATAAAAATCCCGCAAATTAGTTCAAATCTCCTGGAATCTTGACTAGAGCCGAACATGCGAGACAGAACTTAGCCTACTGTATGTGCTCCAAACCTTCCAAAACCGCTTCCAGTAGGCGTCAGAAAAACGAGAGAAAAAAAAACAACGAGATATTCTCCATTCATTTTAACCAATCAAAAAATTGATTGAGATTCGGAAACCTCTGATTCGTGGATCTCACATTGGGTCCTGGCGGGTCATAATAGCCAATTCTACCGTTATATTCAGCATTACAACATAACAACCTGACACAAAAGCTTGTGCTTTTTAAGTAATTAAAGGATTAGTTCACTTTTTAAAAAACTTTTGCTGATAATTTACTCACCCCCATGTCATCCAAGATGTTCATGTCTTTCTTTCTTCAGTCGAAAAGAAATTAAGGATTTTGATGAAAACATTCCAGGATTTTTCTCCATATAATGGACTTCAATGGGACCAAAATGGTTCAAGGTCCAAATGAGTTTCAGTGCAGCTTCAAAGGACTTTAAACATACCAGACGATGAATAAGGGTCTTATCTAGCGAAACGATGCGCAATTTTGAAAATAAATAAAACAGTTTAAGTATTATTAGCACAAATGCTCGCCTTGCTCTGTCCTTAGATGCCCGTTCGTGAATCTCCTGTTTGAACTCGTTCATCAAAATGAACAAATCTTTTTTCGAGTCATTTTATTCAATCAACGAACGAAATGACTCGAAAAAGATTTGTTCATTTTGAACAAGTCTTTTTTCAAGTCATTTTGTTCATTCAACGAACGAAATGACTCGAAAAAAGATTTGTTCATTTTGATGAACGAGTTCGAACAGGAGAACAGAGCAAGGCGAGCATTTGTGCTAATAATACTTAAACGGTTTTATTTATTTTCGAAATGGCGCATCGTTTCGCTAGATAAGACCCTTTTCATCGCCTGGTGTCGTTTAAAGTCCTTTGAAGCTGCACTGAAACTGTCATTTGGACCTTGAACCGTTTTGGCTACTATTGAAGTCCATTATGGAGAAAAATCCTGGAATGTTTTCATCAAAATCCTTAATTTCTTTTCGACTGAAGAAAGAAAGACATGGACATCTTGGATGACATGGGGAGAGTAAATTATCAGCAAAAGTTTTTTAAAAAGTGAACTAATCCTTTAACTCCAAAATCATCAGGTATATCAGCGAGAGAGTGACTCGCAACAACAAGAATTTGTGTTTTATTTGGTTGGTAACGTATTTGCAGTGTATGGAGTGTGGGCACCTATCGGCAGAAACATAATCAGCGCCTATGGTTCCAACCACATAATTCCACATAATTCCACATAACACAAAAAATCAGATAACTCATAGTGTCAACTGCACAATGGGACACTGTCCAATTCTTCCGCCCCAGTTAAACCCAGCTTTATCAAAAATGGATTGATATTCAATATTCACTTAGGGCGTCTCTACCATCAAGCTCAAATATTGTATGCAAAAAAAAATAAAAATAAATACTTTACAGCACATACATTAAGTATACTACATTTTGATGCTGTACAAATAATGTTTATACTCTGAAATCACTGTATTAGTATAAAGATATCTAATGTGACACTGGGTGATGGCTTGCACTCTGTGGTGCACAAATTCAATATTACAACAGTACTTTATAGGACTTACAGTACCTGCACATACTGCATGCGATTGTAGTTGTATGTCATCACTGTAGCCATAAACATCTCCTCGAAAAGACCTGTTTCACCCATGCACAAGGTGTCCTCGGGGTGCAGGAAAGACCACCAAGACAATGGCTGCCTGGCCCTTTGCCTCTGGACCAAACGGCCCTCTGCACGACCCAAAGTTCACTTCCCCAGCTCAATGAGGACACCACACCCCTTTCTATTTTCACCGTGGACACTTCAAACCTAATTTAAATTACCTTGATGCAGATTAAATAACCATAGATGGAGAGATAGATTTCAGTTTAGAAGCCATACAATCTATAATATATTTTTAAAAAAGTATATAACATCATTAATTTGTAATTTAGCTATGCATTTAGAAGGAAGTATAACATGAGTGTGTTAATAGTTGTGTTTTAAATGCTCATTTAGAGTTTTAAGCATTTCTGGTGATTGAAATTGACTGAGTTTGGGAGATCATTCCACCAGAGGAGCAGTGAATGTAAAATGTTCTGAAAGTGAGGCTGTGGTAAATGTAAATGTATAATACAAGTAAAGTTGCCTTTTGAACAAAGACAAGGACAACATATGAAGTCATCTACCTGTATATTATAGGGGACATATAAAATGTAATATTAATATCTCGTGTCCCCAGAATGTTTCTGGTTTTAGCTTAATTAACCCCAAAGATAATTTATTATAGCTTGTCAAATTTGCCCCTATATGGGTTTGAGCAAAACACGCCATTTTTGTGTGTCCCTTTAAATGCAAATGAGCTTCTTCTCCCTGCCCCGCTTCCAGAAGAGGACCCATCCTTTACATGAGCTTCAGATAGGCAAGATCAAAACAGGCGAATCTCACTCAGCCAAAATGTCAGAAATTACAAGTAGCGGAGTGCAGCCTTACATGTTTTTAGCACTGATGGAGAGACTCAGGAAGAGATTACAACTTTTAGACTGCACCGGGACGTTTCTGAATGGTTAGTGGATACATTTATATAGTCGATGGGGAGTTAAGTTGATTCAACTCATCGACTAGCATGTGCCGTCATTCTAATCTATAATCTAATTTAACTGCTCTGTTCTGATGTGCTGACCTTTGCAAATAAACATTACAGTACAATTCTCTTATATTTACAGAAAACGTAAAAAAGTCTGTCACCTGACTATACAGTGCATAATAAATGTGTGTTTATAAATTACACAGACAGTGATCATTTTTGGGATAAAATTAATGACATAGTTCTGGTAACTGTACTGAATACAGTTAGAGACGATGGTAACTTTAGCCACATTAGCCGTACAGCATTCTAGAAAGCTCATTCAGAAAGGAAATTTGGAAACATTTTAAAAAAATATGAAGTGCCATACTTACTTGTTCTGGATATGAAGTTAAGCAAGAAATCGTTGTTGCTGACCCATCCTTCAGAAACAACTTTTTCCCAAATCAGGCTTTGAACCGACCCTCGTTGGTGAAGCAGTCTGGAGAAAAATGATTTGCGCAAATATATAACACTTTACCGACATTCCTTGGCACATTTCCTTTAAAAATGAAATTCAACCACGGTGTCCTCAGTGGCTCGGATGCCGGGAGTCTATGGAGATTTCAATGTTCGTTTGTATTTCCAACAACAGAAATTTTTTTTTTTTTGGTGAAGACATTGTAAATCTGTAGCTAATACAACGAGTAAACAGAAACGGCGGACTCTAGCGGCTCACTCGGGACCGTATCTATGCTAATAGGGCAGAACGTCACCAGTCGTGGGCGGAGCTTCCCTATCTTACGTAGAATAGGGGGAAATCTGGAACCACTCTTGGTAAAAAGTACTTAAAGGTTCACTATGCCAATTTTCAATTGATTCATAGTGTCTATAGTATATGTAAATTACATATATAAAATGTATATATGCCAAGTTTTATTAAAAGGCCATTTTGCCAGCGGTGGATTAGCCCTTTAATTTGATTTCAGTTCATGTTGTGATTTGATGGAAATCTGAATCTCAAAGATCAGAGGTGTGAAGAGACTTGGCTAGAGGATGATAAACCATTTTTTCTGGCTAAAATAGTAATGTGTTTGTACACGTATGCTAAACTATAGTCAATGACCATAATCATAATGGGAGTTGACATGTAGCGTGTATCCTGCACCGCTGTGTCCCATGATGATGATTTGAGAACTTGGCTGGGCGTGAATCCATAGGAAACCCTGCGAAAAGCAGATAACAGCACCAACAGGAGTGTATATGTGTGTGTGTAATAAAGACAGCCCCAAAGAGAAGATGAGAGATTGAGTATGAGTGTGTGTATGTGTTGTTTGAGCGATAGGACTCTGCCCTCACTTCCTGTATTCACTGCCATATCCTGTCTGTGCAGTGGCGTTTAAAGAGACAGCAGCCGTCCTGATTTCCTGCTCTCGCACGTCTCAGAGGACATCACACCATCACAAACACAAATCTACTCAATCTTCACCTGTCACCTGTGGGAAAAAGACCACTGCCACATTTCACTGTGTTATGATTACTTACATTTTGGCCAAGAATTGTCATATTAGTTGTATTATTATTATTATTATTTGTAGTAGTAGTAGTAACTCTTGTAAATTTGCATGTCAACTAGCAGTCATTAGAGTATTAGTAGACTCTCTGGCTAATATCTGCTAACACTTTATTGTAATGTTCCCCAACAGACATTCTACTGACTATAAGTAACTATTTGCAACTACATGTGAACTTATTCTACTAACACTAACCCTAATCTAATAGTCTACTATTACTCTATTGAGAGTTAGTTGACATGTACGTAGGTTACTTATAGTTAGAAGTATGTATCCTCACATGCTAAAGGGAGTCATTTTCAATTGTATTTCTCAGTAAATTATTAGTAAAAGTAAGTCAATTAATAGAAAAGTAATGGTACATATTTCTTTAGTAAGTAATTCTTATATTATGGTGGAAATATAACAAGTAATGGATCACTTAAACACCTAAAAAAAAAAAATCGGATTACGTAACATGCTACTCAAACGTTTCATTGGTTGGTTTTGGGTATTCACACACATTTATACACAATAAAAAAAATTGGATACATAGGACATTAGGGAGCATTAGGACATATATAAAACAATTACCTATAGATCCAATTGGGACCTGATCCCTTGTTCTCTATTTAGTCTGTTGACAGCTGAGATCTTCTCTCTTGTTGGTTGACACTTGCTAATCTGGTAAGGAATGTCTGCTAAATGGCTCTGAAGGTCTGTCCCACTGACCGGATTACCCCAACATACCTGTCAGAACTCCAAATCCAGTTTCCTTTCTAGATTTCCTCAATGAGGAGGTGATTGAAGGGATAGAGTGAGCGTATGGCAACTTCTCACTCCAGTGATCAGACACATTGACTTGCAGTGAGCGTAACTAGCCCGAGTTGTGTATACAAGCTTAACCAGACACTCCCTAATGCATTCTTCATTTGTAGTCACACTGCAATGCTTCACTGACAGACACATTGCTAACTGTGATGCTAACTAATATTATTAATTATTAATAGCCACAAGAAAGAGGATAAAAATGTGCCGTTTTGATATCTCAGAAGAGGGAGCTCAATCAGTTAGAGGGCCTGAGGTACTGAAGAAAAATGCAATTTATTTAATTATTTACAGTGCATGTATGATTTTGTAAAATTAAACTATTTTGTTAAATGTACAAAAATAAGTCTTTTGTAATAGATGATCTTCAAAAGTAATCATATTTTTTTTAAAAGAATAAAAAGTGTTGCCTTTTACTGCCCTTGTTTATTTAAGCTATTATTTCAGATAGAGTTTTGCACATTTTTGCAAATTAGGCACGTTTTTACAATGAGCCTGTTTTGCATCAAAACCTGATGTCATCCTGTTAAAATCTAGGAGGGATCGTTTCAACACTATTTGACATGTAAACCCACAATTTACAGCAAAACAACCAAAAATCTTGAATCAGTCCATTTCAACTTCAGCACTTACACTGTGAAGAAATACACTCAGAAAAAAAGTAGAAAGGGTGCTTTGGTCACTGTTAAAAGTAAATCACATCACGGGATGGGCTTTTTAGGCGCGACGATATTTCTCCACAGTAAATGCAGTATAAATATTTTCATGCAGCTAACTCATAAGTAGTTGATTGCAACATTTACCTATAATTAAAGAGGTAAGATATCCAAATTTTCCCTGAGCAACCATTAAGCACCCTCATGATGTACTGTAATTTCCATTGAACTTCTGTCATATTCCATGTTATACTAGGTATAAACAGTGACTGAATTAATTAAACAAACTTTTTAAGCACTGCTAAGAAAAGGTCAAGTATTGCTGTTAAAAACAGCTGACAGATATAAACTGAAGGAATTCCTGGAAATGTCCCTGTATGCACTGTATTCATGCCAAAGACTGATGAGAGTTTTGAGCATGACTTGCAGTGCTTGAATCAAAATACTCCCCCAAAATGTGCACTTATGATTTTAAAGATGAAAAGCCCTCTGAACTTAACTGCAATCCGGAGATGTATCCAAAATATGAACATCCACCTTTTATCGACGTACTGTAGTAAATTTCGGACTGCTTCAGGTCATTGTTATAAACCCTGCGTGGATCATATTTGTGATTTGTTTTTATTATCTGAAATTATTATTGAGGAGTTTCGCCTGTGTTGGAGCTGATGCCGGTGATTTAAGCCGTTCCCCTTCATTCTTTGGGGAGTCTCTTTCCTTTCCTCATGCAGTTTTCTTATGTATGCTTTTTATTTCCTTATTTTCTTTATGTTAATAAAATGTGTTGTCCCCTCCTTTGTCGCAGCTAGCCGTGACAAATGGGGGTTGGTCCGGGATTCGAACCTGGGGCTTCTGGCATCTCTCAATCATCCATCTACCATTAAAAGTAGACAGGTCAGGCAGTGCTGAGAAACACCTTAAAGGGTTGGCATTATGGAGCCATTTTTTAAAATTAGTTTTGCATTACATTATCAGCTAGGAAAATTTACCAGGAGCACTGGAGACGAGAAATGTAAAGACTTCCACATACACGAAAAAGGTGGATAGGCAATACACCCCCTTGTGGATGTCCACCAGAACACGCTAGCAGCCACACAGCCCCTGTAAGCCATGTCCCACTGTGGGATGAAGAAGACTCGTCTAGAGTTTTACATCATCAATCCGTGACACGTTCCGTGACTGTGAGCTGCATTACTTGCGCTATTGAAATGGTGGCTAGGAAACAAAAACAATCTCTAGCGTTAGTTTTGCTCATGGCTTGTCTTGAAAAGAAAAATGGAAAATAACGAAGACGATGTGTGTGGAGCAAGTGGTGGTTTATTGTTCTCTCACTAATTGTGTCATTAGGTTCGGTGCTCCTATTGGTTTTTTATTTGACGGTTGTTGTTGGAGAAGCCACATTGCAGGACTGTGCATCAAATCTTATGACACTGCCAGAATTTTATCGGAGGTAAAATTTGATTGCAAAGGTAATTAAGCGGATGTCGGCGAACATGTCAAACTAGCGATCAGAGACTTGGATTAGCATTGGATTAGAGGAATCTTTTAGGATTCTCAACATTTGTCTCAGAAGGCCAAATCGTGGCCAAAAACGTACAGTGTGAACCTGGGTGAACCTTCAGGGGTGTCCAATCCTTTTATCTTCAACCTTAATTATACACACCTAGACCAGTTAACCAAGATCCTTAGGACTACTAGACACTTTCAGGAAGGTGTGTTGGAGCTAAACTCTGCAGGAAAGTGGCCCAATATGAGCAGGATTGGACACCCCTGTCTCATAGTGCATAGCAATGCCCTGACAACGACAACAACGCCCTTAACATTGTGATGTTTTGCATGTGCTTTTCAAGTCATAAAATTTAGAAAAATAGTTTATATAATTACTTTAGTTACTCATTAACTTGAATTACATAATTACATCCATTCATCAAAGTATATCGATCTGGCAACTCCTTAAACACATTCCTTAAATCTTAACCCTCTGTGCTGCTCAACATATTGAAAAACAATAATTCTGTAACAACACCCCTATGAATAACCCTCCCTTTCCTTACACACATCACTCAATCAACGAAACGAGAACAGTGCACTGCAGTCTGTGCTCTGCAGCTGCTGACTACGAATGATTGCATTAATTACAGATGATTACAGCAGCAGGTCGAGGTCGTTCTGGTCATTGTGACACTGCAGATGTAACTTCCAGCGGACACTCGGTGGAAAATGAAGGAGTCCCTGAGGAAAGATGTGAGCTGGTATATATTGACCACATGGAATCCTTGTCTTCTTCAGCACTTCCTCTAGTTGAACACACGCAAGAGTGTAGGAAGAGTGGGAAGGAAGTGAGCCGTATACTGTGCAGCTGAGAATAGAACAAGATTTAAGCCTATATGCGTTTGCTTGTGCACAACACACATGTTGTGTGTGAGAGATCTCAAAATTTGAAACTGCATGTCTTCATTTGGGTGTTGTTGACCAAATCTCATGATTAGCAAGAGGTTGAATGAGTCGATACTCATCCGCCATGCCTGATGATAACGGAACAATGTGCCGAGGGCCGGCAGGAGCTGCCGTCTTCTCCAGGGGCCAGAGATTAGCCCTCATGTGCTTCCTTTGGAAAACACACAGCGTCCCAGAGGAAGCTCTCATCAGACTGCACTCTTTCACCTCTTCCTCTCTCCCTTGTTTCTCTTTATCCCTGTCCCTCCGAATTCCCACATTAAATGAAACAGAGGTCTGGATGACTGACTCGCCACTGACACTGATCAACCCACATCAGGCTACTGGCGTTCCTCTGTCTCTCTTTGTTCTTCTGCACTCTTCCTCTGTTTGTTTGGGCTTGTGCGGTGAACTGTGGGCCTTCTGTGCTCAGTTTTAGTGAATGCAGTGGCCTTGAGGTGAAACAGAGACCGATCTCTTTCTTCTGGAAAGTATTTTCATCACTCTTTCCTTTTCTCATGTGAGAGTCATGGTGTAATCAAATCTGGAAAAGCCTGAATTCCTGAATATCACATACAGTGGAGTCCAAAAGTCTGAGATGGTATTGATATCCTACCTTCTTCCTGGAAATAACAGTTTTAGGATTTTATTCCTTATCCCTAAGTCACTTATTTAATACATTTATCATGCTAATTATTTGTACAGATGTTCAGATTTCCTTCTCTACTGAAGCACAAGATGCGCTGAAGCATTCTCAAAGTGTTCCCTTCAAAATATTTAAACGTGTCGGTTAAATCATTAAGAATTATTCAGACGTGAGCTTATATTTTTGTCACTTTGCTGTGGTATCACAGCCACAGGAACAGAAAGACAGACGATCTTGGAGAAACACCATCACTTCATGTTACACAAAACCCTTAAATGTTCAGTCATTTAATCTATCTTCTAATTATATAATAAGCACATTGCCTTAAGGCGAGACATGGCAGGCAAAAACATTGTTTTTTTTTCACTGGTCAATTTTGAGATTTTGGGCTATTTGTCTTCAATAACATGTCTTCTTTCAGACAAATATTCAAAAATACACATTTAGATCTTTATTTTACTACACTATGTCAGTAGGTTTCGCCTAAATTCATCAAAAGTTGGCGTTCTAAATCATCCCGCTGATCCGCGATCCCGATCCGCACCCTGTCATCACATATACTGTTAGAAAGCTCTCCCTCTCTCCTTTGCACTGCGGTCGGATACAAATATGGTCATTTCCTGTTTATCAGCAACCAATCATGAATGTAAAATGTGTGATTTAACTCGAAATCCACAATCTCATTGGCAACAACGTGATTCATTCAGAATCGTCACGTGACGCGCTGTGACATTATACACATACATCACATATATACTGTACTTTACACACTATATATACACAAGACAATTACATTACACAACACATTTCAGTTTTTGTATAATACAATTACTATAATACTAAACAAATCTGTAACCGCGGGATCCTAAAGTGGTTGTAAGTCCCTCAGGCAGATACATATTCACATATTCGTGTGATACATGGATTTTACTTGTACCTAAAACATATTTTGTCTGTAATTCATGGCTTTCAATAGAAATTAGTGGAATGAGCAATGAGTATTTTCTCACACTCCGAGTGATGATTTTCCTCTTCTGTAGCACCTACATACACCAAATTTACAGTCTTATTCCTTACTATATTGCGAAGGTTTGTCCAGAGGGATTTGTTGATATATCATTCTTGGCCTGATTTATATGATATTTTATGCCTAAAAATAGGGTGGAATTTTGTTAAAGCTATTGGCAGTATTTTCTGATTTACAGGGTAACAAAAGGAGATATTCATAATCCCCTCTGGTAATGTATTTTCATTTAATATATCAACAAAATGCAAAAATAATTTTGAACCTTGTTTTTTTCAATGGTCAGATTCGTCACTTTAAAATATACGCAAATTAGTGCATATTTAATTAGATATAGCCTGATTAGCATATTTAAACATAAAAGTACAGAAAACTTGCAATCAATATTTTTCTCCTATTCATGTGAGTAATCAACTGGTAAAGTTTCATGGTGATATCTGTAAGTTAAAATCATTACCCTATTCACCTGTAGTGCCTCGCCTTAACAAGAACACTAAATTACACAGTAGGTGTTTATGTATGCAACAGCATCAGTTCACAAGATTTGACATTTATGGAAAGTAGGGACGCTAAAGTTACATTTCAGTCTATTTCACAAAAGAACATTTCAGTGGGACTACTATTTTGACCGAGAACTATTCCTTTATTTGAGTTTGAATGTTAAACTTTACTGAATGTATTGGCAAATGTATTGTTTTTTGTGGGATTAATAATTGATAATACATTCTGTCAATAAAGTCCTGTTCCTTATGACCAGTTTCCCACCTCAATTTCTTCCAAAACGTTACTTGCCAACCTTCCCCCCAAAAGAGCATGAGAAATCCAAGGTCTTGAAATTGAAATTGTTATTTTTTTTCCACATATCAAGTTTCCGTGATGACAGCATCTTGTGGATTATCCCAACACCGAGTTCAAAACAGGTTTTAGAGAATGCATGTTTACACCATAAGCCAACCCCCTCTGTTAAAGTTATTATGGACTTCCCACACCCAGAAAGCATCCTGATTCTCTAACTGACGAAACGCAACTCACTACTGGGAGCAAATAACCCTTGAACCTGGGCGAAGTGAGGTCACTTGTTATCCAACAATGAAATCAGCTCACAAAAACTCTGAAAACAATGGCTGCCATATTTTCCCTATATGCTGCAAGGATTTTTCATTCTAATTGAGCAGTCACTGGACATTTACGGCTTACGATTAAATAACTAAAATTGAGCAGAACTGAGAGAACAGAGTAAAGTTGGCGCAAATTAGGTTGCAAACTTCAATGCCTGCTTGCATCAGCTGAGCAATTGCCACTGAGATAAATGGGAATGCTAATGTATTGCTCTCTTTTAATTGAAAAGCAGGACTTCTTTCCTAGAGCTGCCATATTGAGCAAAGCAATGTATTTTTTAACAGGCATGTCTACTGGTTATTCGTCTTTCTGGCGTATGGTTTCACTAAGTGAATTGACTGCACATACAGCAGAGTTGTTTTTCAAACATTTTCGAGGTTAAGAGAGAAGAACTGGGTCTGAGCTCCAGAACGATGGACAGCTTTAACCAGGCTTTCCTGAAGCACTGCCCACCAATGAAGATTGGCATCTCTTAACCCACCAAAGAGAAGTCAATCCACAGGTAATATTTTCCTAAAGTTGTGCCAAGATTTTAAATATTTCCATGGAAGGAGGTTGGAGTAAAAAGTGGCAGCAGGTCCAGCTGTGTCAAGAGCCTCAAACACAAGACCTCTTTTGATACTGCCAGGGCTCTGGACACACTACACTCACACCTCACTGACTGCCCTTAAACTAGTGCTCTCATAGATGCTTTCTGTGGGATTGAGGAGATGCAGGGTTTGCCCTCTGAGGAGCTTGTTTGCTTCAATCAAGGATGCCAAAACCCAGGCCTGAGCAAAAAATCTAGATGGGAACCTCCTGGACAAGTATAGTAATACAAGTAAAATTGTGGGGACATACTTTTGGTCCCTAGGATGAAACAAGCGTACAAATCATACAAAACGATCTTTTTATGCAAATCTAAAATAGCTGAAAGTTTTCTGTGATGGGTAGGTTTAGGGGTAGGGTTAGTGTCGGGGTATTTAATGTAGAGCTTTTACAGAGCGATATCCATTATGTCTATGGAAAGTCCCCATAAAACATGAAAACCCAACGTGTGTGTGTGTGTGTGTGTGTGTGTGTGTGTGTGTGTGTGTGTGTGTGTGTGTGTGTGTGTGTGTGTGTGTGTGTGTGTGTGTGTGTGTGTGTGTGTGTGTGTGTGGGAATAAGGCTTTTGGCTTTTTGCCACCACTGTCGACTGACTGAGAAGACAAATCAGCTCAGCTCCGGCATATTTTTCCCCTGGTGCACTTTGACAAATGGCAGGCAAAGCGTCTCATTTGTTAGCTCAAGGCATTTCACTTATAAGATTAGGGGGCCTTTCTGTGACACATGCACTTTAATTTTTTTATTTGTTAGACTGAAATCCAATTACATTTTTGAGTTTGGTTTCAGTTAGGCTAGTGAAAAGATTTAATAATTGTCTTGTTTATTGTTTTGACTGTATTTAAAATGATAACAAAAATGGCTCAATATTGCAAACGTGACCAACCGCTACGCCATCATATCCTGAATGGGGGTGAAGGGAGCTGGGGTTGAAAGTCGCCGGAGGTCTGAATAGGCCAGCGAGTGGAACAACGTGTGATAAACGAGTGTTATCTGGAAGCCGTAGCTTTGGGAAGCACCTCTGTTTCCCTCTGATTACATTAGCAGGCAGGAAGGGGGAGTGCAAGCGGGGATTTAGTGGAATTCCACCAAACTAATGCAGATACTTTTCTTTCACATTTTCTTTCTGGTTGATAAGGCTACTTAACACACTGACAGGTCATGAACATACCAAAGGGAAGAAATAAATAGCAAAATTACTAAATGGGGACACAAACAAGTTTACATTTCAGAGATTGACATCCTCAGACTGTCTAGTCAACAACGAGTGACTCAATGTACCAGTGTAGCTTTCAGGCTGATTTTTTTTTTTAAATAATTGGGTTTATCATGCGACTTTGCAACCAAAACACTGGGGCACATGATCCCCCACCCCAATGCTTACAGTTTTGACTTTGCAACACAATCTTTCATATCCACTGTACTTTCATTTCCCATTACTTCTGCATAATGACCCTACAACACGTCCTTTTCCAAAGAATATCTGGCCAAGAGGTCAAAACCCATCTTCTTGTTGCCACTTCATATCTTATCTCCTCACCTCAGGCCCGGCAATAACAAACAGTTTCTTTGAAAGACCACATCCTGGCAGGTCCATCAGTGCTGTCTGTAGATGATTCATGCTGCTTGCTGTGGTGTGGCTGGAGTGGACACTTCAATTAATTGTTTCCTAGTGGCAGACCTCAACAGCCCCACGTGCCTGTTAAATTAATATTCAAAGAGGGCTGAGCACATAGCTCTGTGGAACGCCTGCACAATGATAAACTGAGCTTTGATACTATAACTATAATGCTATGCTACTTAGACATTCAAACCAGGTGGGGACAAAACGTCTGACACAACATTGAAAATCTGAGGGTTTTTTATTATTAAAACCTGGAGTTAAACAGAGATTTTTATGATTTTGAATCTCCAATTAGTTCAATAACAGTGTTGATGTTGCAATTTATTTAAATTTAATTCAGCTATAAAGCAGCTTAAATGATCCAACTCAGCTTGAACAAAATTTGGATCTGATTGGAAAGGGGTGGTGTAGACCTAAAATAATCTGAACAATATGGGGTAAACTAAACATGTAAATCAGTGGTTATCACCTCTGGCCCTTGAGGCACTCTTTCCTTTTAGCTTCAACCTTGATCAAATTCACCAGCCTATAATTTTCTAGTAAAGGCCATTGCACACTGAATCCGAAATTCGCATCCGAAATTTTCGCACAATAAAAATTAAATACGACCTCACGTTATGTCAATCACGCTTGCACACTGCCGCCGAAACTTTCGTCCGTCATAAAATAAATCGGATTGGTTCGATTTTCTGCGTTTTTCTCATCCATATCAAGCAGTTTGAATGGTGTTTGAATGATGTTTTGACAATTCAGAGCCACCGAATCACGAATACGGAAAAAACTAGGGCTGTCAAATGATTAATCGTGATTAATCACATCCAAAATAAAAGTTTTTTTTAGATAATATATATGTGGGTGCACTGTGTATAAATATTTTATATATATAAATACACACACATGCTTGTATATATTTAAGAAATATTTTCATGTATATACTGTATATAGATTTATATATAATTTATATTATATATGAATATAAATATTTTATATATAAATAATATTTTTTTCTTAAATATACATGCATGTGTGTGTATTTATATATATACAAAATAATTATACACAGTGCACCCACATATATTATGTAAAAAAACCTTTTATTTTGGATCGTGATTTATCATTTGACAGCCCTAGAAATAACGCATACGAAAATTTCGGAGTCAGTGTGCAATGGCCTTAATCCTGAAGAACTTAATTAGCTTGTTCAGGTATGTTTGATTAGAGTTGAAGAGAAAAACTGCACAGGAAAGTGGACCTCAAGAACCCCTGATGTAAATGCTTGAACCTTCTCAATCGGATTCAAACATACCTTGTGCACATGTGCAGTGCCCCGTTATCTGTTTGTTTACCAGAGCCCTTTCAAAATCTGAAATCATATTGATTCATTTATGATTGATGGAAAACTAGTGCATGTAAACATAGCTATTGTGAAATTTCCGTGTTTATATATTAAGCACACAAAATCCTCTTAGGAATAATTTCAAATCATGCCATAGAACACGATCATGAGGTCTAATTCACGTCAGCACAATTTTCTGCTGTCATTAAAGTAAAAAGTGGCCTCTCAAATACTAATGCCGTTTTCACCTATAGTATGTTTGAGCACTCCAAGCAGTCTTGGGATTATATAACATATGTGAGCATCCCAAAAAATCTCAGACACCCCTGAAAGAACCCACAAATAAACCATTCGTAATCTGGGTATGGTTCGTGTGGGTCCTTCTGTGGTTCACTTGCAGCATGTTCCCTGTCTGGTTCACTTTAACTGAACTGGGTTCATTTTAAGTGCACTTTATGTGAAAACACCTTAATTTAAGTAATATTCTATATATATATATATATATATATATATATATATATATATATATATATATATATATATATATATATTATATATATATATGTCAATTGCATATTTTATAAGTATTCAGATGAAACATTTAAAATACCTCTAAATTGTATGATGTTCATTTCTAGCTATAGAAATAATGTAAAATGATGAGCAGTCATAGTTTGTCTGGTCTGTTTTTTCTCATGTTCACACTCAGGAATCTCTGCTCAAATACACAAAACAATGAGAACGTGTTTTTTTCTTCACACCCTGCAGGAATTCTGCTGTGAAGTAAGATTACTGAACCTATTATTTTCACCCTGTTAGTTTTGATTTTTTTTCTACCTTTAGGTCTGTTTTTTTTTCACTGATTTGGTTATCTGTTCCCTGCATGCCTGGCCGACACAGCAGGGGTCTCTCTCTTTCTCTCTCTCTCTCTCTCTCTCTCTCTCTCTCTCTCTCTCTCTCTCTCTCTCACACACACACACACACACACACACACACACACACACACACACACACACACACACACACACACACACACACACACACACACACACACACACACACACACACACACACACCACACACACACTGGTACTGATAAACGCTGTGCTCAGTTCAGAGTCACGGATGCCCAGCACAATGCCACAGATGGCATCAAAAGCCACAAGTTAAAAACATAGTTCAGGAAAAAAAAGTTGGAGGGAAGTGAAAGCATAGAAATAAAAACAATGAGCTTTAAGATTACATGTGAGTCAGGTGCTCTTTTCATGTGTTCTTTTGAAATATTACTAAATGCTCTTTAAAGTTATTTGATTTAAAAGAAGTGTATGAGATTCAAAGTTTTCATGCAAAATGACAAAATGCTTTTGTGTAAAAAGGCTGCATGTATTATCATTAATATAAATAATACTGTGACCTTTCAGAGCTTGTCACTATGGGAAATAATTTTTGTATATATATTTTATACCAGAAACAGATTTATACAAATAAACAAAGTCATGGGAAAGATTGTTTACCAGCTATGATAAGGACCTGTGTTGTTAAAACAAGAGGATGGTGTAAAATCAAGAGATACTGAGATCTCTCAATCATCAATAGTCTAATTTCTACTGTTGGGTCAATAGCGAGCTTGCTAGTGCGTGTCAGGGTCGCATTTCCGCAGACACTCCTGGGGCTTGTTAGAGGTTCTGGTCCCGCTGCTGCCAAGGTAAAGTGGCAACTCAGATCATGGAGATCGCAAATGGGTTTAGTGGAAGGACTTGAGACAGGCTCTGCCTTTCTCGACCCTCTCCTGCTAAATCCAACACTTTCTCTCTGGATCCGGAAGCACCCTCTGCAGTTTCTACCACCCCGAGTGAAGGCCTGGTACTGATGCTATCCAGGTCTGAGGTGGTGGATGTGCTCAGTATTAAAGCATGGGAGATAGAGGACTTGCCACCTCCCTTCCCTGCTTATGAGGAGCTTGTGGAGGTTATCCGTTGTGCGTGGCCAAATTAAATATCGAATGGCCAGCAAAGAACTATATAGCTCCTTGAACCCCCGATGTCCTCTCCTGGCCTCTTCGGAAATGCTGTCACCTCCGTTGTTGAGAGATTTTAGGAGGAAAAAATGAGGCAGTGGTGCTCCTGAAAATTCTCCCTCGCATGGCCCAGGTCCCAGAGGCTTATGGGTGGGAGTAGCCCCTGCCGTCTACCAGCTCCTCTCATAGAGCACAGGAGAGGCAAAGTGTCGCCTCCTGAACCGTTCTGCAGAAGGGTGGTCAGGGCGGCACTCTCAGCCTGTTCCCTACTGGTTATCTGCTTCAGGGTGCCTGACAGAGTGCTCGAAAAACACCAGAGAGTTTCAAGATGCAGGTTCCCTTATTGGACTATCTGGCAGGATGGAAGCTTCTGCCAAATGTGTCTCAATGGGTCCAGCAAACTATAGAGAGAGGTTACATAATTCAATTCGGTTTTCGTCCACCTCGTTTCTGCGGGATTCTACTCACAGTGGTTGGTCCCAAGCAGGCTCAGGTCCGGTGATGGAACAAAAAGTCAAGTCTCTTCTAGTAAAGAAGGCCATAGAACTTGTTCCTCCTCCTGATAGAGACTCTATCAGCATTTTATTGTTCCAAAGAAGGAAGGAGGGTTGCATCCAATATTGGACCTATGAAGGTTTAATCATTCGCTGAGGAGGTACAGAATTATAAGTCAAATCAAATCCAATGACTGGTTTGTCACAGTAGATGGGGGGCAAAGTTTACCAGTATCAGGTTCCTCCTTTCCTAGCCAGTGCCTAGCCTTGTCACTCCAAACCTTCACAAAGTATGTAGACACCGCTCTGGCTCCGCTGCGATTCCAGGGCTTTTGTGTACTCAATTACAATCGACAATTGGTTAGTTCTAGCTCAATCGGAGCAAATTGTGTTTCAGCATCGAGATATCTTCCTCAATCAGGTGCTTGGGGTTAAGAGTGTGCTTTCTCCACTACAAAGGAACCCTTTTCTAAGGGTAGTATGGAACTCAACTACCGTGCAGGCACAATTTTCTCCTGCTCGTATCGAATTGATCCATTTAATCGTATGCAGGATTAAACTAGGCCAAGCCGTCACTGTGAAACAGTGTCAAAGACTGTTGGGACTCAAGGAAGCTGCATCCAACATGATACTTTTTGGCCTTCTTTACAGGAGATCAATACAGTGGTGGCTCAAGACCAAGTGGTTTTCCCTAAGAGGCAACCCGTTTTGCAAGATCAAGCCTTGATTCAAGCCTTGATTCAAGCCTTGGTTCTTGGCCCAAGGTCCTGTGTTGGGGGTCCTGGTCATCACAAAATTTTTACAACAGAGGCTTCCCTCACGGGCTGGGGAGCAGTCCTAGACAGTCACTCAAATTGAGCACTGTGGAGGAGTCATCGCTGGGGTTGGATGTCATGGTACAGACTTGGCAGTGGCAGCGCCTATATGCATTTCCCTGGGGTTTCTAAAGAGAGTTTGCCTGGACTGCATCAGTATACTGCTGTTCTGGTCCAGCCAAGTATGGTTCTCTAACCTGATGTCTCTCCTCAACAGCTCTCCCTGGGAGTTTCCCATCAGTAGAGACATTCTGTCTCAGGCATGGGGTGCTATACTCCACCCCCACCCAGACCTGTGGAAACTGGATTTGGCCACTGAGGGGGACCAACTCCTGATCTCTGGACTCTCAACTGAGGTTGTTGAGAACAATCTTAACTCTAGACCTCCCTCCCTAAGGAACATGTATGGCTTGAGGTGGATAGTTTTCACTTCATGATGAAATTATCACCAGTTGGACCTTGTTAACTGCCCGATTGGTTCCACCTTAAAGCGGCTGAAAGAATAGCAGTATAGTGAGATGGAAGAGATTGCTCAAACCTCATCAGATCACATATTTTTGTGGAAAATTTATAGAAATGCTCATTCTTTCTAAAAAACAAAAATGTGACGGAAATATATTTTATTTTATCAATAGTTACATGAAGACCGCGAACCATCTTGGCCAACCTCTCCAACGACGAGGTGAGTTGATCTGACTGTGTAAGACTTTGGACTTGATAGAGTGTGCATTCCTTTTGTCACAAATAAATGGAAGAAATTTATAAATATGTGTTCTTTGTTCTATTTTTTTCCTATGTAGTTTTCAGTCAGCTTTAGTCAGCTAGTTTAGTTACTTTTTTCTATGGAGACATGTTAAGGAAGGGTTACTGATCCGGCAGTGGTAACACTGTCCTAGTACCTGTGACCCTGTCTAGTACGTTGTTAGCCCTGACTCGCACGGGCTCAACTGTAGAAAAGTGGCTAATGTCCTCTTGAGAAACATATTTAGCAACAGCTAAGCCAGCCATCCTGTTCCTACAATGAATTTAGAGCAAGTTACCAGCTGGAAATTCAAGTACCATTATAGGAACAATGTAACAGTAACCATACTGAGGTTAATGCTGCAGGTAATCTGCCCCCTACAGGTCAGGAGGTACAACATATCTATTATTACATCTATTATTACTATTTATAGTGTGTGAGGTCATTCACCAAAAACAAAACAAACAAAAAAAAGATGGTGCAGGATTTACTTTAAATTAATTTCCTCTCAGAAATTGCTAGAAATTTTCAGATATAATCACAACAAAATGGCAAGTAACATTGAATTGAACACTACATTTTGAAGTAATAATACTGGAATAGCATTTTAATCACACTTTATATTAGCTGTCTTTAACTACTACTGTATGTACTTACATAAAATAATTGTTTGGTACAATGTACTTTTGCATTAAATTATGTATTCATGTTGTATTGTAAAACACTGCTATTGAGGTACAGTATATGGGTAAGTTTGGGACATGTTTGGTGTGGGTAGGTTTAAGGGTGGGTTAAGGGATAATGAAAGTAGTACAATTTAAAAACATGGTTGTTCACAATAAGTGTATTGTATCAAATGATTAATGTAAATGTTAGTACATTGTAGTTAAAGAGGCTTAATTTAAAGTAGGGCCATATTTTCTTGTAAAATATATTCAAATAAACTTTATTTATTTATTTTACAGTATAACAATTTTTAATTGATTATGTTTATAAATGTGTACACATGCACATTTGTAGTATGCACACACACACTGTTTACATATATGTGTTTGCAAGGTGGACATAGCTCAAATGTATGTGCACTAGGGGGTCAAATCATGTTCCACGTGAACTCCTAATAAAGGATTAACACTGAATGACAGTACATCTTGAGTTTACTGGATGCCCCTGTCAGGCAATATTAATAATAATCCTATATGTTTTTGAGGGTTATATCAGAGTTGGACAGGTAAATTGGCAGTTGATAGTACTGAATACGCTGTGTCACTGCCTGTGTGTGACCCAAACTTCCACATTCCACATATTATTTTCATTTTCATTATTCTTTTCTTCTCCCAACCTTTTTGGACATATTGCTTGTATGGAGATGGCCATAGAAACCATGACAAGAGATTAAAAAAGAGAGACTGTAGAATGTCCAGTGCTTCCAAATCCCTCCCACACCCTCCCGAATATCATTACAGCGAGGGAAATCCATCTTTGAGGGGGAGAGACGACCATAGAACGGTCTTTTTGCTTTATTAGTGTTTTTTCTGGCAGCTGACGCCACGCTCACTTCTGCAAAGCGGTGACCAGAGGTCTATACCCAGATGGCCACACCGACTGTACAACAAACACATCTTTCAGGTCTCGAGGCCAGCTGGACCAGAGGCTGGAGAACTACTGCAGTGCACTTTTCTCTTCTCGTGGAACCTGGTCGTTTCCAGCCCACACAGCGAACCCTGATCCCAGCAGGAGATTTATATGACTGCTCAGTGAACTTGGAGCGCATGGAGAATCTGCCTTCAGTGGGATTGGAGTGATGCATACTCCTCTATCCAGACATAGACACTGTGCAAAAGGCATATTTACAGATGAGGATATATGTGATGAGAGATAAACAAAAGAAAGATTTACAAAGTGACTAAATCACAAATCTGATATGAATGAGTCAATTTAGGCCAGCAGAGAACTAAGTAGGCCAGTTCATCATCAACATTTATGCTCTGTTCCAAACGTCTTCCTCTTGTTCACCGGAGAATGAGAAACGCACCCGCAACTTACTGTTATGGTAATGTGTGCAACTTCCAATTGAGAACTGTTATGTGGATAGCAGGAAGGATGAACCCAATTGCAGACAGTAGCAGTGACAACGTTTATTAGTGCACAAAAACAGGGAAAACAAAACCCACGATGGGGTAAAACACGACAGGGTAGAACACACCAGACTAAGACTAGAAACTAAGACAGGAACAAAACAAAGACAGGAACAGACTTCTCCAATGACAGACTTCTCAGCGAATAACTCACAGTAAGGATCACACAACGTATCACAATGAATCGCACAGGACAGAAAATACACAGGGGTTAAATAGGAAACACTAATGACGAGGACAGGTGAAACTGACTAGACAATAATCACAAGACGAGGATAACAAGGGGGCGGGGTAACGTAACGAGACACCACAAGCACATGGCCAAACAATCGGCCATGCGCTTGTACACAAAACATGGATCTGCCATGATCCTGCCACAAGACAAGAGAAACCAAAGACATGATGGCAGAATCATGACAGAACCCCCACCTTAAGGAGCGGCTTCCAGACGCTCCTCAAGGGGACATCAAACACGGGACAAGACAGACTGAGACATCGACACAAACCAACAAAACATGACAAATAACAGTAACGGCAAACACGAAAACACAACAACAGGGTTAGGATGCAACAATAAAAATAACAAACAAGGAAGAGGTGGCGGAGGAAACACAGAGTTCATGGGGGGTGGTCCAGGGTGGATGGGTGTGCTGGGGGTCCTAGGTTGACGGGACGAGGGCTTCGGACAAGGATTCTGGGCAGGTTTAGATGGAGACACACGAGGAGAGGTCTTGGGGGAAACAGTCCGGGGCTCAATGGTGACAGGGGAAACAGTCCGGGGACAAGTGGAGACAGGGGGCGAACGAAGAAACAGTCCGGGGACTCGTGGAGACAGGGACAAAGGGTGAAACAGTCCGGGGACTAGTGGAGACGGGGGAGACCGGGAAAACAGATGGGGATACTGCATCAGAGGAAACAGCAACAGGCTCAGACATTGAGGACACAGAGGACGAGGAAACAGGACTTCTGACGGGGGACATGACTGGTGACAGGACAGGACTGGGTGTAGCGCTCACGGCGACAGGCGCGGGTGCAGCGCTCTCGGCGGCAGGCGCGGGTGCAGCGCTCTCGGCGGCAGGCGCGGGTGCAGCGCTCTCGGCGGCAGGCGCGGGTGCAGCGCTCTCGGCGGCAGGCGCGGGTGCAGCGCTCTCGGCGGCAGGCGCGGGTGCAGCGCTCTCGGCGGCAGGCGCGGTGCTCTCGGCGGCGGGCGCGGTGCTCTCGGCGGCAGGCGCGGGTGCAGCGCTCTCGGCGGCAGGCGCGGGTGCAGCGCTCTCGGCAGCAGGCGCGGGTGCAGCGCTCTCGGCAGCAGGCGCGGGTGCAGCGCTCTCGGCAGCAGGCGCGGGTGCAGCGCTCTCGGCAGCAGGCGCGGGTGCAGCGCTCTCGGCAGCAGGCGCGGGTGCAGCGCTCTCGGCGACCGCGCTGACTGCAGCGGGCTCGGCGGGCTCTGTGACTGCAGCCCTCCTCCTCCTCTTTCTCCTTGGCCGCGGGGCAGAGGCCATGGCCAGAGCTGTGGCTGGTTGGGGAAGCACAGCAGGAACCGTGACTGGCGGTGGAAGGACGGACTCAGGCTGCGCTGACTCTGGTGAGGATGATTCCGACGGAGACTCCCACGAGGTCCGTCTTCCTCGTTTCCCACGAAGACCAGAGAGGGTAGATGGAGTGTCAGGAGTCAAGGAGGAACCAGCCTGGTCCTCAAGCATAGCAACGCCTATCCTTAGACCCTCCTGGATCACTGGCAGCTTGGGTGATGGTGACAGCTCAGGCGGGCAGACGATGGCCTCAGGATAGACTGGACTTCGACCACCTCTTCTACTATGACCACCACGGGTCCCAGTAAATCGTGCCAACCGGGTTCCTGCATAACGATGGCACAGCTCCAGCTCCCTGAAGGTTTGTGGTCTTGCGGGAGAATATGAACAGTCTGCTGGGTTCAGTCGTTGGCGATTCATTCTGTTATGTGGATAGCAGGAAGGATGAACCCAATTGCAGACAGTAGCAGTGACAACGTTTATTAGTGAACAAAAACAGGGAAAACAAAGCCCACGATGGGGTAAAACACGACAGGGTAGAACACACCAGACTAAGACTAGAAACTAAGACAGGAACAAAACAAAGACAGGAACAGACTTCTCCAATGACAGACTTCTCAGCGAATAACTCACAGTAAGGATCACACAACGTATCACAATGAATCGCACAGGACAGAAAATACACAGGGGTTAAATAGGAAACACTAATGACGAGGACAGGTGAAACTGACTAGACAATAATCACAAGACGAGGATAACAAGGGGGCGGGGTAACGTAACGAGACACCACAAGCACATGGCCAAACAATCGGCCATGCGCTTGTACACAAAACATGGATCTGCCATGATCCTGCCACAAGACAAGAGAAACCAAAGACATGATGGCAGAATCATGACAAGAACAGGTAAAAATAAGCTCTCTGATTTCAATTTTGCTGTTTAATTTTGAGGTTGTTTTAGTAAATTATTAAAATGAGATCATTATTCATTTAAAAATGAGACGCTTTAATAAAGAGTACATTTGATCAGAACAACAGTTTATGAAACACTGCAAAAATATTTTCTATCTTAGTATTTATCTTGTTTTTCAGTACAAATACCTAAATATTCTTACATTTTTAAATAGATTTACTGTACTTGAGTTGAGATATATAATGACACAATACATAATAATTGATTTACATGTATAAAAGTAAATTTATTTTTAAAACAAATAACTTGCTTTTACACATTGTATATTTATATATAACTTAATACAAAGTGAAAACGAGTTTTGGCCAAATGTTTATTTTTTTCTTGTTTTACACTCTTACATTTTATTTATTTATTTCATTTAAAAATAAATATATATTATATTTTTATTTGTTTATTTTGCAATTTTACTTCTGAAGTAAATGTATTTTGATTCGTGACTGTTTAGATTTTTGTACCGGAAAAGAAAGCAAAAATCATAAGACAATTTTTTGTAGTGTACAACTAAACTGACCACATGTTTCCAGCATAAAGTTCAAAGAAAATATTTAAGATATATTAATACTTTAGAGCTCTATCCCTAACACCTTTAATTTCTGTCAACTCAAGTCTGCCTTGAGTGATTTTTTTTTTCTTTCACTGCAGTGCATTCTGGGATCACTGTCTCAAACTAAATCATTATGCTCACAATGGTGTTTACGAGCACTGTGTTGACACACACACACACACACACACACACACACACACACACACACACACACACACACACACACACACACACACACACACACACACACACACACACACACAAAGAAAACACTGACAGTAGGAGTGAGAAAGAATATATAGCAGATACGC
Organism: Chrosomus eos; assembly: GCA_036326025.1. Taxonomy (NCBI): domain Eukaryota; kingdom Metazoa; phylum Chordata; class Actinopteri; order Cypriniformes; family Leuciscidae; genus Chrosomus; species Chrosomus eos. Next base: position 41,504,145 of record CM070823.1, read on the forward strand.
TGGTTCTGGAATGCGAATAGGTTCCAGAGGCTGATGGGATTGGCCGGATCGGCCCATCATTTTTGTGATGACACTCTTATGTAGATTCCTCCAGTAAAAGCAGCCCATGGTTTTAATTTTGGAGAAGCTTCACTGCCACAAACGTAACACATGAGAAACCCGCCAAAGAAAGTACTTAAGAGAGTTTATAAGGTGGAACCTGGAACTTCACGTGTCAAATGTCTGAAACCTCCCAAAATAGACAGTTAGGGAAATAATAGTTAGAAAAATGTTTGAGTTTGGAGGACAAAGCTGGGGAATTAAGTGAAATGTAGTGCAGAGTGATTTGACTATTTTGAGTATAGTGTACAGTGAGTTAGATACAGCTAAATAAGGAAAAAACCTTTGAAATACTATACTCATATTACATCATTTATTTAATTCATAGCCTTTTTTAAACTGTAACATTTAGAACTGCAAAAACAACATCACAATCATATATCACATATCAGTGCTCCTTCAGTTCAGTAACCTGTAAATGTAGAGCATAAGCCTTTATGAAAGGGTCGTGTTTGTCTTGAAATAAATGTAGGTCAGTAATCAGCAATAAAGGAAGACATTTTTGCGACTTCCCGTGTTCTCGCTGTCCACTTTGACAAGCAGGCAAATGATTTGGAGTCGTTGTCCGTCACTTGCGTCCCCGAGAGAGCGGCTCAGAAGTCTTGGGTGGTTTTCCCACACCAGCCATCAGTCAAAGCACAACAGGACAAAAGGTCAGATGCGATCCCTCCTCCAGAGCTCACGGGTGGTAGAGAACCTCGTACTGCTACGTAAACATGTGCAAGAGAGAGATGGGCTGAGCTCCGGTTTGCTTTTGCACGTCTGGATTTCTCCAGATTATCAAGACATTATGTGGAATTTATAGGCACAAATCTTCATTTCAGGGAAATACTTACAATGCTGAATACTTTACAAGGCACTCTGCACTCATGATAACAGTTCAAAAATCTATCTAATTACAAAATAACATAATCTGCCCGGTCAAAAACAATCAAACAACAAAAAAGTCACTGTTTGGATTTAAATAAGCAAATGATTAGATCATTATTGCAGTGGTTATTATGTTTCTAGCATGTTTGGCAACAGTTCTTCTGACCCTAATTGATGGAGTGTGTAGCTTTTCATTTCTTGTAGAAGCCACGTAGGAAGAGACATCTTGGCCATATTCCAGGATGACAATGTCAAGATTCATCAGGCTCAGATTGTGAAAAGAATGGTTGGGAGGGAGCATGAAGAATCATTTTCACACATGATGAACGGTCAATAGAAGTACAGCATTTGATGTTTTGCTGTAACTGAATCACACTGATGTAGTATCAGCTGAAGTTCAGAGTCGAGCAGAGAAGCAGAAGTGAAGAGTAAAGCAGCACCAGTGCACCACCCGCTGGGAACATGTTGCTGTTGTACACTGAAGAAAAAATGAATGAGGCACATTTACAGTACACTTATAATGCAAGTCTAGCAGAGAACAGGACCATTAGCCACTGCTGAGACCTCTACTGTAATATCATGACATAATGTGACATTTTGTCATTTACACTACCATTTAAAAGTTTAGTAAGATTGGTAAGATTTTTTTATGTTTTTTAAAATCAGTCTTCAGCTCACAGAGAAAATACGGCCAATGGAAACACGTCAATTTTGCTAAAACTCCCATGTATCGCAAAAAAGTTTTTACGCTCGCATGAGGAGGTTTTACAGGCAATTACAAAAAGTAATATTGAAATGGAATGACTTATTGCGAGAGAAAAAAATGGTGTTTTAGTCGCATAACATCAGTTAATGGAAACGCCATCATTTCGCTATAGTGTTTTATCAACATTTAGAAAATATCGCAAAAGTTTTGGGCAAATCTGTAATGGAAACGCGGCTACTGTCTGCACTGTACGTTATGTTATTATGAATACACTGTACAATTAAATACAATTGTTGCTAGCCTCAGTCACTGAACATTTTACCTCAAGCCGTACGTTTTGGATGTTTTGGATGAACTAGAGTGGTGGACACAGAAATGTTGACGATGGGTCCTGTCTCGACTTTTTGACTCTTTTAGAATCGCATCTGACCGCTTCAGAGTGACTGTGTATAAGCATACTGAAACATGTCCTAAAACAACACTTAACGTTCGTTTTCAAAACTGTGCAACTCACCGAGTCGTTAGTGGTGTTTGTTGATTAAAACAAATATATCGGCGCAATGTTTGATTTCAATCCGTGTTATTTGCTATAGTGGAACTATTTTTCCAGATACCTCACAACTGCGTATAAACTTCCGCTGGATATTTGAGTCTGAAGCGTTAGCACACTCCCGAACACTTGATGGCGACAACCACTTTACCGCAGTTGCTCTGCTCACGCTAGCCTTCTGAGAGACGAGAACCGAGCGAGGTCAACCAAATGTAAACAGACCCCTTTCCGTTTCCGGTAGCGCAGTAATATCAACGAGCAATGAGTCCTCCAACAGACATCAATGCGATTTTACAAAATGCCAAATAAAACACGACAGAAACTGTATTTCGCTACGCTATTTGTTTTGGATCATCAACAAACACCACTAACCACTCGGTGAGTTGCACAGTTTTGAAAACGAACGTTAAGGGTTGTTTTAAGGACATGTTTGTGCATGCTCACCAGCACGCTCATCGAGGAGCTCCACCGGCTGCGGTGCAAGAGAGGAGTGAGGGATCCACAGGGCTTTGCCGGGCAAATTACACTTCACCTCGATCCTCAGGTCACCCAGCCTAGACGGGGACTCCAGAGCTCTTCTGGGAAGATAACCCAGAAGGGACACTAGAGCGGGGCCTGTGGATGTGACGACTCATCCACAAGAGCTGCCTCAGCGTGCTTTAAGCCCAAACACGTGATACAACTCTGACCGTCAGAGGGGGACAGAGCCCTACCGCACCCAGAAACGCACAGATGGAATGGCATCTTGAAAAAGACTCAAATGCACCGGTGTTTCTCTTTTAGAAATGGGACCCGTCACCAGTGCCGGAGCACACAAGGAATGACCGTGGCAACACTGAGTTCAACGAACTGAAAACAGTGAAGCACTCACTTTTTCGCCCTCAACCAGCCGTCACCACACACACAAACACAAAAATTAGCTTGCTGTTAAAACAGCAGTTGAGAGCTTAAAGCTTGTGACTACTGCTGCACTGCAATGTAGAAACCACCAGCACCGGGAGAGTCTTTCCAGAAGAACACCGACACACTCACTCGTTGAAATCAACAGCACTCTTCAGAGACATCAATGACGATCGGCCCTGAAGCGAAAGGCAACTAGTTGTAAGGCCGTCTAACTCGATCCAATGGCGGTATTCGATTAGAGACTCACGAAGGTCTCACGCGTGTTCCGTCTTTTCTCATGGCAAAGAGATTTTTAATTAAATGCAATACATTTTATCTTATATATTAACTCGTTTCATCTGACTCATCTGACATAAAATGAAAAGGTTTTTCAATGATATCTGTGCATCATTAAATATACGTTAATGTTTGACTATTCCTTTTAACTCCAATGAAAATAAAGTCAAAGTCTGTTAGAATAATCAAATATAACAATTTATTGTCAGGTAAATGTATTATTACAACTCCATAATCAATTGAAAGATAATCAATGCAAACCATCAAATGTTCTAGAACAAAGAGGAAAATCCTTTACCCGACATTGTATGGCTACGTGGGCTGAGAGTCGCGAGACCCTCAACCACACGGGCTAATCTGAATACAGAAAAAGGCCCCGATCTTCTAGCTGCATTTCCTTATATACCTAGACCTCATTCCATATGTAAACAAGAGTTCACATGGAAATTTACTGTGTTCACCCCAACTTACTGGGGCAGAGTTGACCATTTGCTAACATGATAATTTGCATTCATGAATTTACACCTTTTGGGAGTAGGATCAGCATAGAAGACCACATTCCTTTGTGTGCTAGAAATCCTAAACTCTAAAAACCTTATTTCCTTTTGTTTTACTTATTTGGAAATGAGACATTATTACCAGTCACCCTGAAGACCTTTAAAATGATACTAAACAATATCATTCACATTAAACCCATATAAAATTATTGTGTGAGTGTGGGCGATCTCTAGCTGACTTCGTCATACTCATATTCTGGTCAGAACATGAGTCTGATATGGTCCAAGGGCTTTGATTATGAGGCGTGTCTTAACCGAACCAGAAAAACAACAACTTGCACTCAATTGGATAGACCGACAACCAATCAGAGGAACGCAGTAAGTGACGTATGTTGAGCAACGCATAGTTATCAAACAGAACTCTGGAAAAAGTATGAAAAAAAATAAGGACTGTTAACAATCTTTGCCGTGTTGCAAAAAGAACTAAGCATTCGCGGAGTAGGCTATTGCATGCAAACACGAAAAGCATTTTGAAAGAAAAATACGTTTGAGGACGTGATGATTACGTATTGGATGGATTATTGTCCATCATCGTATAAAGCCCGCCTGGCAATTTGATTGTCCGACCATTTTTTGGCTGATCATAATTACTCCTCAATGGATCGAGTCCAGACCGAACTTCCGACCAAAAAGTTGTGGCGGGTTCGGGCTGGCATCAGGCTAGGCGATCTCTGTAGAGTGGGGATGTGGGGAAGAGTGTATGTCTTTCTTTCAGTCTTACATAGTGCATGCATCACTTCCATATTTTACCGTGTGTGATGTAAGTCACGCACGCCAATTCCATTGGCTCGTTCAATAGTATCGAAGATGACTGGGCGTGATACACATTCAGTTGACGTCCATACGTCTGACGTTCTCGATTGAAAGGAACTTCCGTTAACTTACAATAAGGAAATCACCAGCTAATTTTCTTCGCAAATGAAGTTCAAAGACAAAATTCTAAGATGTCTAATGTGATATGAGAAGGACACTAAACTCATTGAGTTGCACTTCAGAATCTTTAAGTCAAATACGGAAATCACGTGGAGGAAGACTGCTGAGTTCGGATTTCAGTGAGATTCTCAATTAATTCGCTAACGTACGCCCTGAGTAAATTCAGGGATGAGATAGATTGTATTAATTATACAGTGTATTCATAATAACATAAGTACAGTGCAGACAGTAGCGGTTTCCATACAGATTTGCGCAAAACTTTGCGATATTCTAATTTGATAACACATAGCGAAATTATGCGTTTCCATTAATGATGTTAGGCGACTAAACACATTTTTTTCTTGCAATAAGTCATTCTTTCATATTCCTTTTTGTAATTGCCTGTAAAACCTCTCATGCAGGGTAAAACTTTGCGATACATGGAGTTTAGCAAATTGACGTGTTTCCATTGGCTATTTTCAATTCGCAATTTCAATTTGCGCAATTTGAAGGTAATGGAAAATCGCCATGTGGCGAGCAGGACGAGGCCGAGGGATGTGAGAGAACGGTGCGAGGCCGGTGGCGTGACTGATAATGAACGTCACGTGTGAGACGCACCGTCTCGTATCTCTCACGAAGGAGCGGAAGCATAAAAGGAGGAGCGACGACAGTGAAGATCGAGAGAGAAACAGGCTTGATTTTATGTTGTGTTTTGTTTCTGTTTTGTGTAGCCAGCAGTCATCCGTGAGGAGCTGCTGGTGGATCCTTTTGTTTTGTATTTGTTTATTTTATGATTAAAAAGTCTTTGATTGTTCGCCGGTTCCCGCCTCGTTCTTCCCATAACATCTGAACCCTGTTACAGCCTAGTATCTTAATTTCATTATGTCCTTAAGCATAGCAATATTGTTGACCTCAATGTGCCTTAAAAGTGTTGGTCCCACTTTATATTAAGTGGCTTTAAGTACTATGTACTTACATCGACAAATAAGTACAACGTACTCATTGTGTTCAGGTTGTATTGTAAAACACTTTTGCTGCTATTGAGGAGTGATACTGGTAAGGTTAGGGACAGGTGTGGTGGTATGGGTCAGTTTAAAGGTAGGTTAAGGTGTAAGGGAAGGGTCAACTGTGTAATTACAAATGTAATTACATAAATGAATTACAGCTGTAATTACATGCAGGTATTTTCAAAATATATGTACAATGTAAAAACATGTATGTACACAATAAATCCATTGTATCAAATTATTAATTTCAATGCAAGTACATAGTACTTAAATCCACTTAATATAAAATGGGACCAAAGTGTTCCCATATATTTTGTGACATTAAATAATGTTGTACATACTGTGAGCGGCACTGTGAAAGTGCAAACATGCAGTTGTTGCCTACAAGAGCTATGCCTATAGTAGATCTGACCCTTGATGTGACTTTCACTGGTGTAAACTACAGTTGTAGGTTGATTCAGTCACATCGAGTAATGTTAACTGTAATAAAACTAGTTAATTTCGTCGTTAACACATCATTGTAGGATACAAAACATTCTTATAGTGTGTAAAAAGGTTCAAAATCACAATGGTTTCACACCATGTGGAAATTACTTTCAAAATGATGTGTCATTAGGACAGTATCTAGTTACTTCAAAGAAACACACAAACATATGTAATAGAGCTCATTTCCCAAACACACACACACACACACACACACACACACACACACACACACACACACACACACACACACACACACACACACACACACACACACACACACACAACACACACACACAAACACACACACACACACACACACACACACACACACACACACACACTAAACGAGTCTAAACGAACCATTAGTTTTTGATATGACATATGGAACAGTTTGTGGCAGACTTCTGTCCATTTTTTGTCCACTGCAGATATTTCTGTGCTGGCGGTCAAATAACAGCCATTAACAAATGAGCACCGGACGCATCGAAATGCACAAGAGATATGCGTGAAATGTAAATTTACAATGAGACCAAGGAGCACATCCAAACCATAATTCATATAATTCATGCTTCAGGGAATATTCTGGAAAGCTTCCACAAATGGTGAAATATAATTTATTGGCTGGCTTTGCTTTCAGGATCACTCTCTCACTTATACACACCCACACACACACACACACACACACACACACACACACACACACACACACACACACACACACACACACACACACACACACACACACACACACACACACACACACACACACACACACACACACACACACACACACACATAATAAGCAATGACCCTGTGCTCAGACTCTCTGAGGGGATACAGGATTGAATCTTACTCAAGGGTCTAGTGAAAGAGAGCAGAAGCAGTTTAGTGTGTGTGTGTGTGTGTGTGTGTGTGTGTGTGTGTGTGTGTGTGTGTGTGTGTGTGTGTGTGTGTGTGTGTGTGTGTGTGTGTGTGTGTGTGTGTGTGTGTGTGTGTGTGTGTGTGTGTGTGTGTGTGTGTATGTGTATGTGTGTGTGTGCGCGCGCGCGCGCGTGTAGACTTGGCCACACATATAGGGCTCATTAATGAATTCTCAGACTGGTTATGCACTTAATTCACCACACCAGGTCAGAAAGTGTCTGGACACAAGGAATTACAATCCCAGTTTTATACTGTATAACACAGAGCACGGATAATGGATAGACTTTTTTTTTTTAGCTAGGATTCAATCAACATGAAATCAAACCCTAAACTGTTTTCCAGTACAAATATTTTATATCCTCAAATCAAGATACAAGATCTTTAAGATATTAAGTCTTATTTTCTGACAACAATTATCAAAATTTGTGCCAAATAATCTTTTCTTTTTGAATTAAGTGTACTTTCTGACTTCATTGACAGATTTTCATCTCTCTCTCTCTCTAAGGCTACGTTCACACTGCAGGGCTTAATGCTCAATTCCGATTTTTTGAAAAAATCCGATTTTTTTGCAAGGCCGTTCACATTTCCAATTAAATGCGACCTTTTGTGATCTCCTGTGTGAACGTGAAATGACCCAGAAGTGACCCGCATGCGCAGAAGAGTACTCAACGGTCAACGACGTCACTTGCTGTTTGCGGAAGTACCTAAACATGAATGTCAACAGGGGAGCTCGTTTAGCAATATTAAAGTTATTTTCCCAACAGAGCCAGCACAATTACAATCTTTTCGTTTTAAGAAGAAAATTGAGGAGAGCGTTTGAGCGCCTTCGATTAACTCACGGGAAGAGACACGTCTGCGGCGGCCCATAACAGTGCAACACGTTGGAGTGTATTGACAGGTGCGTGCTATCGGTGCTATCGTACGATAGCTAACTTGTTTATCTTCTCATTCCCGCCTACTTCAACGCAGAATTATGACGTTTGACGCATATCAACGGCGTGCGGGTCGGATACATGCGACCTGGCCGTTCAGATTGAGGTCGCATTTCAAAAGATCGGATACGTATCGGATTTGGACCACATACCCAAGTGGCCTGGGTCGCATTTGAAAAGATCGGATCTGTGTCGTTCAGACTGTCATGAAAAGATCGGATACAGGTCGCATAGGGGCAAAAAAATCGGAATTGGGTCGTTTCAGCCTGCAGTGTGAACGTAGCCTAAGAATATTGCACCGATATTTTCCTGTTTATTAATGTGAAGCTGCTTTGAAATAATCTGTATTGTACAATAATTGGATTCACATATATAAAATCCTCTATATAAAACGCATGATACAGATTTCAGGTTAGCACACTGAACAGTGTTTTGTCATGACAAATTCTCAGCTGAACACAAACCTTCTCTCCTCCTTTGCAAAGCTTTTCTCTCATGACCATCGGCTCCTGAAGGACATTTTTGATAGATATACTATACAATATCCGAGTATGGAAAGCATATTTGTGTTTCTGCGAGAGAGAGACACAGTTTGCTGTGGTGGGCTGATGTATGCTGTGTTTGAGCAAACTCACAGCTGTCCCGCTGTAAAGCAGGGCTCCGCTGCCCGAAGCAGATTCGGATGCTTAGTTTGCAGTAAATGGATTTGAGGTCGGCGAGAGACGCCAGCTCTGAAATGAGCAGAAGTGTTCAGTGAATGTAGAAATGCCCTCCAGTACTGCCACATACAGTATCATTACCCCACAGGGTTACTATAGGTCACTACTGTTGCTCGTCCTTTAGCAATCCGTTTTTTCAAGATTATCAAGATTTCAAGATTCAATTATTTGATCACACAATTATCAGATATTGAATATTTTATTAGACTATTTTTTCATAAACATACGGCAGTACGTGAGAATTCATTTCAAGCACTGACAGCAGTTTTTATGGTCTCATATATTGCTTGAATGTTTAAAAAGTCTTTCAAAAGAACTTTAGGAAGTTTCTGTTATTTGTCGCATACCTGTGTCATCATTGATCAGAAAGACCATGTATTTAAATTATTAAACAGTGAAGTTATTTTTTTCCTTAATATTTTTCTTTACTTGTCCAGTGAATTATCCAACTGTTCTTTAGATTTTAATATCTTTGGTTTTTGAGCAGTGATCCTTAACAAAGGGAGTTATTCTGATAATGTTTCATTGGTGTACATTAGTTAACTATAAATCGGAAACTACTTCTAAAGCATTTCTTAACTAATTACATAATTTACAAAGTTATTGTTTAAAGACAAGTTTCTGGACCTGAGCTGACATGAACTTATTCTTAAAAGCTTAAAATGAACAATTTATGTTAACAAAGATTAATGTATTGTAAATGTATTGATCATTAATGTTAACTAATGAGACTTTATTATTGTAAAGTATTACCGTTATTCTTAATGTGATTAGATGTATGCCATTTCGGTTTTAGACATTTTAGACAGATGATGAATGATTTATTAAGATTTTGAGATTTGTTTTATAAGAACTTAAATAATAAATCATTCAATTGACACACTTTGGTTTGAACATCAAAAATAATTAGCACTTCAGCGGTCTTCATATCTGTGGCAGAAAAGCAACTGGAAAAATAAATACATTCAAATATTTCCCCGTGATCGCATTTCTCCCTGTCATCGCCTGTAACTCTAATATTTCACAGGACTGTGACTCTGATGAATTATCCACGTTCTGTGTGTTTTATCTGGGCGACAGCAGGAGATCTTTTTCCTTTCTGTCTTTCTTTTTCTGTTGTTGACTGACAGAGTCACTGCGATTCAGAGATTCACACTGACAGACAACAGTCATTCTCACAGTATCATACACAGCTCGTGTCTGAAATATGATCTGATGATGTCTGAGAGGAGACGCCTGTTCAGTGTCGTACTATACAAAACACTGGATAACACTTTATTTCAAAAGTCCACTTTAGATATTCTGCGGACTATAAGTAACTTTTGCAACTACATGTCAACTTATTCTACTAAACCGAACCTAACAGTACTAATACTCTACTAATACTCTAATGACTGCTAGTTGACATGTAGTTGCAAACTTATTTATAGTCAGTAAAATGTCTAAAGTGGACATTAAAATAAAGGCTGATTTGACCTCTTGGCTTAAATTTACTTGGATATTATATAACACATCAAGAATAGTGTGTATTAGATCACTTGGGAATGTGATAATTTTATAGTCGTTTTTATACCGCATTATATATATATATATATATATATATATATATATATATATATATATATATATATATATATATAATGTGTGTGTGTGTGTGTGTGTGTGTGTGTGTGTGTGTGTGTGTGTGTGTGTGTGTGTTATACATTTGTTATATCGTGCTATTGTTTCCATTTTGGACCTTTGTTCAAAAAAACACATCAAGAGTAAAGAAAAACTTTATTTCTCCACTTTCCTTTAAGCATCCTATAAAACATTTTTAGAAATAAAGATGTATTCATGAAATCATGAGTCGATTGTTTCCTAATTGTCAGGTTGTTGAAAACTAAGCCACTTTACAGATATAAATATGTATAATCATTGAATTTTGAAAATGTGTTGGGGTCAGACTGCGTGTCATGGAAATGGTTTACTTTATAATGAGACACAGATGTGGCATACATGTGTTTATACAGAATCACAATCATGGGAAAGAATGACTTTGATTCTCATGTATAGTTTATGAAAAATGCAATGTACAGAATGTTTAAAATGTATTAAACTGAAGCAAAGCGGCATCAGAGAATCCAGGCGAGTCAACGTTTTTATAACTTTTATATAGCATTGCATCTTTACCTGCCACAGGACGCCCAGTGAAGAGGCTAAAATATACTTGGAAGAAGCTGCAATATAAATGACTCGGTGCAAAGTATGAACAGTATGATATATAAATATAAATATCAGTATGAGGTTTCCATCTCAAGCCTTCTTAAAGCAACCATGAGCAAACAGACAAAAGTTAAATGTGAGAGCCAAAATTTACTGCATTCTTATATATAATATATATAATAATAAATAAATATATAATATATATATATATATATATAATACTAAATATATATATATATATACACACACACACACACATATATATATATATATATATAATATATATATATATAATATATATACAACAAAATTATATATAAAATAACTCCATTAAAAAAATACTGAAAAAACATGTTTCATGGTTTCCACAACTGTATAATGAAATAAAGCCACACTGATAATAATAATGTGTGTGTCTTGAGCAGTAAGTCCGCACATTAGATGTGTTTTCAGCACGCATCATCTCTCATGTGTGTTTCAGGGTGTAAAGTTGCCCAGATGTGTGTTTGCTGGATATCAAGCAAACTCAGCAGTGGAGCTCAGCGCTGTGGAGACCCAGCAGAAAATATGCTGCCATAACACATTGTGTCATTGAAGGCAGCCGGGAATATAAAAAAAAAACAGAAAAAACATTTGAGAGTTGACCACCCATAAACCTCAGTGCATAAAACCCTGATGTTTAGCGAGCTTTCCTCTGATCCAGGGTCAGGGTCTAACCCAGCATGTTTACACCCCAGATTCCTGATCCTGAGCTCCAGGAGGGACGAGAAAGTGTGTGTGTGTGTGTGTGTGTGTGTGTGTGTGTGTGTGTGTGTGTGTGTGTGTGTGTGTGTGTGTGTGTGTGTGTGTGTGTGTGTGTGTGTGTGTGTGTGTGTGTGTGTGTGGTGTGTGTGTGTGTGTGTGTGCCTCAGATCAAACCCTCTGTATGAGATTCACATCAATCATGCTATCATTGCCTTTGCTATTTATTAACCTCACTTTATTTTGATTTTCTCCACATAAACAAAATGCATCACACAATTACAGAAACCACTGAAATATCACATTTATGTATTTATAGTCCTTAGTAAGTATAAGAATTCCCTCTTGTAAATAAAAAGGACCATGCAGCAAACCGAGACAGAAAAAAGTTAAGAAATAGCAAAAAGGAGATATACAATTATGGATCTGTCATATGATGCAAATTATGTTCAAACAGCACTCCGCATTTATTCAAAATAAAGGAAATGAGAATACAAAATAATAGCAAAAGTACATACAATATACACAAAAACCGCAACAATAAACCAAAAAGCAATAAAATAAATTTAAAAAAAATTCAAAACCCCCTAATAAAATAAGTAAATGTATTAACGCGAATCCAAGTGCAGTATACATTTATGTCTGAGCCATTTTTTATTGAATAAGTAAAATTTCTTAATATGCTGATCTTAAGATTTAAAATATTATTTCTAAAAATAATTGTACTAACAGTAAAAATCTGTCCAACTCTGTTATAGACAAATTGGGTCAAATATATATAGTTAACAAATGTAACACAGTTTCCCTAAGAGAACTCCATTAATTCAACTTTAAGCATTATAGAGACATTTCGTAACATTTAACTGAAAAGTTGCCAAGATTGTGTGAATTTTCTCTAAATATAGCTTTAAAAGTGAACGAAATCCTTTAAATTTTCAAAAATGTCATGATGTAGGGATAATGCTAATCAGCTTCTGATCCATTTGTGAACAATAAAACATATAATGGTAATTTTTTAAAGCAAAACCGCAAAACCTTAAACAAACAGAGTTGACATTGATGGTAACGGAGTCGATTTCAATAACAGAGTTGACCACCCGTGGCTAAGTTTCTTAAAATGGTGGTTTTAACTTGTAAGGTTTAAAATATTTAAGTGATTAGATTTGAAATGGCAGTTTGTGTCCTGCACCAGTGAAAGCACTGAGCTGGTGTGAACAGGGACGGGTCTCTCTGGGACTCCAGTCTCTCGGTGTCTCCCTCTGCTGGAAGAACTCAGTCCAGATCAGTTTATAATGCAACTTCAAACTGACAATATCCTTGATATATACTATAAATCAAAACCAGTTCTTTAAACCATGTTCATGTTAATATCCAGTCCAGTAAAATCATAGAGAAGAGTGCTGTGTCGTGGAGGTTTCTCTTTTATTTTTCTCTGTATTAATGTTAATATATATATTGATTGTTTTTAACTGAAGGAAACCTTAAAAAGAAATGTTGCTGCTTGGAAAACTTGGTATGTCAAAGTTGTTGTCATAGACAAAATTCCTAGTGTGGAAGAGTAAAGGGTTCGGGTATGGAAGAGACATAACTATTTGAAATTTAACAACAACTGAACACTTAGTTTTAAAATATTATATTTTGAAAAACATTTATCTGAATTTATTTGCTCTGAATTCACCCCTTTGAAATGATTTTACTTTGGAAAGTCTGAATTTATTTGTTTCGAATTTAAATATGCCTATGAAAATTCTTGATTTCCATTCAAGGAAATGGAAATCAATTCCATGATTCAATGCTCACAAATTCAGATACAAAAAAAATATCAACTTACAGAATTTCAGATAGATTCAGGTTGATCCAATTCAGATCTCAAATTCGACTGCTCAAATTCAGATCGAAAAATTCAAGTTAAATATTCACATGGTAACATCCGGGCTACGCAGGATAGGCCACGCCCACACCCACACCGGGGGGAAACAATCCAACCGTCTCCATTGATTTGCATTGCGAGAGGCTGCCTCCTTGTCATTTATGACTTATAACAAAAACAAAACAATGTCTAAAAGCTGTTGTGAGACAAGGTGTACAGCAAACAAGCTAAATAACCCAGAAATTAAGCTGTCGACCCCAAAAACGGTTTGTTTTCAGGACATAAAAGTGGATCAATTGAGAACGAGCGCAACTATTTCTCGAACTACTCTGAGAGAACTACGCCCACTGGAACGCGACATGATATTGTAAAAAAAAAACAAAAAAAAAACAACATTCATAATTTTAACCATGTCGATTGCTTGTTTCACCACCTGATGTGAACCTGAGAAGAGGAGATATATTAAATTTACCCATTCTTCCTGCTGATGCTTCACGTCTTATTGCCTGTAGCCTATCTACTTTTGTCTCATTAAAAGCTGGCTTTTACAGTTTGGAAGCTTATAAAAATGTATTTCCGTTTTTTTTTTTTTTTTTGCTTGTTTGCTGTACACCTTGTCACACAGCAGCTTTTAGGCATTTTTTCTGTCTTTTGTTATATGTTATAAGGAGGCAGCCTCTCGCAATGTAAAGTCAATGGAGACGTTGGATCGTTTTTCCCCGTTGTGGGCGTGGCCTAAATACGCTCTGTCTGCACACAGGCTCAGCTGTTTTTCCTATCCTGGTAGCCGGATGTTACCATGTGAATATTTAACTTGAATTTGAGATCTGAATTTGAGGAGTCGAATTTGAGCAGTCGAATTTGATCAACCTGAATCTATTTTATCTGAAATTTCTGAGCATTGAAAAATATTCATCGAATTCAGGTTTTTAAAATGGAAATCAAGAATTTTCATAGGTCTATTTAAATTTCAGAGGCAAATTCGAAACAAATAAATTCAGATACATGGTTTCCAAAGTAAAATAATTTCAAAAGGGGTGAATTCAAAGCAAATACATTTAGATAAATGTTTTTCAAAATAAAATATTTCAAAACTAAGTATTCAGTGGCTTTTAAATTATAAATAGTTATGTCTCTTATTTGCTTCCATACTCGGGCACTTTAATAACATCAAATAAATTATATGTAACAATAAAAACAGCATTTTCAACTAATCAAATGAAAAAGAATATGAGAAATGTCAAAGTCAAAATCCATAATCCATTCATCCATCCCTCCATCCATCTATCCCTCCATCCATTTTATATCCATCCATCCATCTCATCCACTATCCTCATCCATTTTCCATCCACCCATCCCTCCATCCATTTTCCATCCATCCATCCCTCCATCATCCATCTATCCCTCCATCCATTGTCTATCCATCCATCCATCCATCTATCCATCCATCCCTTCCTTCATCCATCCGTCCATACATCCATTATTAACATTTAATAATAAATGAAGTTAGCATGCTAACATGCATTGAAATGTGCTATTGCTAGCTAGAGGGCTTGTTCTAGTTGTGTGGAACCTATAGTACATTGATTTTATGGAAACGTTTTCCTTAATTGAATTAAGTTCAAATAACTTTTCCCACCAAATGTAACTGCTGCAGGCCCTTATTTGGATCCTCCAATCCAGCCAGCAATGTTCCCACGCAGACTCATTCCTGACACTCCTTCCACCCAGACCATCTGTTACTCTGTCTGATCGGTGACAGCAGCTAAAAATAACCACACACACACACACACACACACCACACACACACACACACACACACACACACACACACACACACACACACACACACACACACACAAGTAAGCCGCATGCAAAGTTGCGAAACATTACGCCAAGGCCACTGAAACAAAACCTAAAGGAGACTGGGATGTGGGAATGTGATAGTAAATTGTTTGCGTAGGGTCTTGGGTATGTTCTGTTACTCACAGGATGTGTGTGTGGGCTATTGTTGCTCTCTCTTCCTGCTCTCCCATGAGACGACTGTCAGCCCACACACAGACTCATCAACAAATGAATTATAGAAAATTACTGAACATGTAAGGTAAACCACGAACACCTAATATATACACAGTATTAATCTGTACACTACCAATCATCAAGGCTGCATTTATTTGATTAAAAATACAGTAAAACATTAATATTGTGAAATATTATTTCAATTTAAATTAAATGTTATCTATTGTAATAGATGTAATAGGAGTGATGAGATACTTAGTAGACTGTCCTCACTCAATGGCTGGCTGTCTAAGTGGTGTCCGCAAAGTAATATAGAATTCATAGACAATTGGAAAAGTTTTGGTGCAGACCTGACCTGTTGAAAAGAGATGGTATTCATCCCTCCTGGGATGGTGCTGCTCTTCTCTCTAGTAATATGTGATCCGATCTGGGAAAACCCGTCGGATGTTGCGCTGGTAAGTTTTCAGTAAGGTCTATTTTGCCATTTTCGCCAATCAAAATAAACCACATAACAGAATAAAGGTCCCACCAGTCCTGTGTAAACTACAACGGAACGCAAGTTTTTATTCATTTATTTTTATCCAACGTTATCGTGTGGTGTGATGCGGAGCAGAGCACAAGAGAACAATGGAGTCTGAAGTAGCTGCTCGCTTAAAAGATCTTGCTCAGGATGAATTTTGAGTTTGTAAGCTTTCGAATGATACCTAATCTATGATGACTACTAAAATATGTGATATGAAAAAAGGCAATAAAAAAGAGCACCAATCGTCCCACTAGCAGGACGTGACAGTTGATTAAACCTGTTTTTCTCAAAATTCCTTTCAAAATCAAAAGCGATCTGCCGACAAATCAAAGCGAAAATCAAAACGATCTGCCGACTTCAGATAACCACAACCTTTGTTACAGACAAACGATAAAATAAATAAAAATTTGGAAAGGGCTTGAAACCTGCTTTAATATTGTCTCCTAACCTGTAATATGTCACATTTCACCATGTGGTGGGTTTTCCTAGATCGCATCACATATGGCACATAGTTTTAGAGCTCAAACATGACAACCTGGAGCTCAGGTCAGGAAGCAGACAGACTGGCTAAACCGACCGTCTGCTAGCGGCCTCACGTCACCATGGTCAGATAAATCCCATCACATAGAGACTCTTTCACCTTGATATCATCATATAGAGACTGTGTCTGTTCCCCGAATTAGGAAATACAAAAAACTTCCAAACCCATCTAAGGTTAAAAATTGAATTGATGTTCAACAAATAAAAAACAGATATAATACAAATGAACAAATGATAAAGCTCGGGTTGCTGAATATTCTATCTCTTTCTTCAAAAGCACTTATTGTTAATGATATGATTTCAAAAAGCACTTATTGTTAATGATATGATTTCAGATTATAACCTAGATGTGCTGTGTTTGACAGAAACCTGGCTAAAACCAAACAATGACATTACTTTAAATGAGTCCACCCCCCAAGATTACGGTTATACATAAACATGAACCCCATTTGAAAGGCAAAGGGGGAGGTGTTGCTGTAATTTATAGTAATATTTTCAAAATTACTAAGAAGTCTAGTTCCAAATATAATTATTTTGAAGTGTTGCTGCTTAATGTAACAATGTCTAGTGTAAATGATAAATCACATTTGAGATTCAAGCTGGCTACTGCCAACAGAGCACCATACAGACCTTATCAAAGATTTTGCTGACTTTCTATCAGAGTTAGCACTGGCTGCAGATAAATTGTTGTGTGATTTTAATAAACATGTAGATAACGAAAAAGATGCATTGGGATTGGCATTTAGAGACTTTCTAAACTCTATTGGAGTAAGACAACACATGTCAAGACCTACTCATTGTCATAAACATACTCTGTCTAGATTTAATATTATCACATGGAATCAATGTTGATGCCGTTGAAATTCTGCAGCAGAGCGACGACATCTCAGTTCTACCAGAAGGACTAGGGAGATAATTTGAACAACAAGCGTATATTTATTAACAGCTTGGAAAGCATAAATTTATAAAGTTATTTGGCATAGGCCCCGTCTTTAGCGAGCGATGCGAGGGTAGCGGAATCTGCATGTCCTCCCTGAAGATAAAGGCAGGGGTGCAGCCGATCCCCCTGAAGATAAAGGCAGGGGTGCAGCCGATCCCCCTGAAGATAAAGGCAGGGGCGCAGCCAACCCCCGTGAAGGTAAAGGCAGGGGCGCAGCCGATCCCCCTGAAGATACAGGCAGGGGCGCAGCCAACCCCCCTGAAGGTAAAGGCAGGGGCGCAGCCGATCCCCCTGAAGATAAAGGCAGGGGCGCAGCCAACCCCCCTGAAGGTAAAGGCAGGGGCGCAGCCGATCCCCCTGAAGATAAAGGCAGGGGCGCAGCCAACCCCCCTGAAGATAAAGGCAGGGGCGCAGCCAACCCCCCTGAAGGTAAAGGAAGGGACCATCCTGGTGGTGGGAGGATGAAGGGGAAGGTACCATCTTTATGGTGGTTGGGGAGGATGGAGGTAATTGACAGCGTCAGTACCTGCGAACTCAGACAAGTGTAATTACCAATCTTTTATACTGCAGTGTTAGCACCTGATTGGTTAGAAGTGAGGTAATACGAGACGCGCTGATTGAGTCTTCCTGACAGAACTTACGCTAAAGCTTTCATATCACTATCTAGTCTTGTGTAAACTTCATTTAGCCAAGACTGCAAAGCCGACTCTGTGTTATAAATATGTTAGACCTATCACTTCTGCCACTAAAGATTGCTTTATTAATAATCTTCCTGATCAGTTTCATCATCTCAGCATCCCAGATAGCTTAGAAGAACTTGATATTGCAACAGAAACTTTAAACTCTCTCTTTTCCAACACTTTAGACACAGTTGCTCCGCTGCGCTTAAAGAAGATTAAAGAAAATAGTCCAACGCTGTGGTACAACGAGCTCACCCGGGCCCTTAAGAGAGCAGCCAGAAAAATGGAGCGTAACTGGATGAAAACCAAACTACAGGCATTTCGCATTTCATGGAAAGAGAGGAGGGGCCCCAGGACAGAGCCCTGTGGCACGCCTGAGGTAACTGGAGACGGCTGAGAACTAAAGGATTTGATAGTGAGGAACTGAGTGCGGCCAGATAGGTAGGACTGAAACCAATGTAAAGGAGTGTTAGCAATACTAATGGAGGATAACCTATGGAGGAGGGTGGAATGAGAAATTGTGTCAAAGGCCACACTCAGATCAAGGAGAACCAGGATGGATAACAGACCAGAATCAGCTGCAATGAGAAGATCATTAGTTATTTTGAGGAGTGCAGTTTCTGTGCTATGTAGTGGACGGAATCCAGACTGAAAAGGTTCATAGAGGGAATTGTGGGTGAGGTAAGTGTGGAGTTGAGCAGCAACTATTTTTTCTAAAATTTTAGAAATGAAGGGTAAATTAGAAATAGGATGAAAATTATTGAAAATATTTGGATCTGAACCAGGCTTTTTAAGTATCGGAGTGACAGCAGCAGTTTTGAAAAGTGAAGGAACAATACCAGTGGTAAGAGATGCATGTATAATGATGGAAATAAGGGGGAGCAGGGAGGGGAGGCAAGATTTAACCAAGTTAGTGGGAAGGGGATCTAACAGACAGGTAGAAGGCTTTGACTTACGAATTGTTTCAGCGATCTCAGAGAGACTGGGAAGTTGAAAAATGGATAATAATTGTAATAGTTGAGGAGGATCATATGAGGAAAATGGAAGGATGTTAGGATCAATGTGACAATGGATGTTACGAGTCTTATCATTAAAAAATATCAAGTGGTCATTACAAGTGGCAGTAGAATACATGTGCGAAGGAAGAGAATCAGGTGGCTGGTGAATCTTATTAAGTATGGAATACAGTGACTTAGTGTTGCCTCTATTGGAGTTAATTAGACCAGATAATGTGATTTGGTTTGTGCGATTGAGTCCTTGTAATGAGATATATGAGCTTTATGCATTTCTTTATGGATAGTAAGACCAGTTTTCCTGTAAAGGCGCTCAAGCAGTCTGGATTTAGTTTTCAGAGTCCGGAGTTGAGGGGTGAACCAGGGAGCTGACTGAGTGAAAGAAACCGAACGAGTTTTAACTGGAGCAAGGGAGTTCAAAATAAAAGCTAATTGATCATTATAGTGAGTAACCAGGTCATCCGGTAATGAGTTATTGACCAGCAGGGGAATATTATCAATGCAGGAGGAGAGAGTATCAGGATTAATGTCCTTGATATTCCTAAAGGAGATAGACCGGGTTGGTTTGGTAGAGGAGAGCTGAAGTGTAACACTAAAAGAAATAAAGAAATGATCGGTGATAAGAAGATTTTCAACTGCACAGTTAAGAGGAGTAAGTCCAGAGGAGCACAGTAAATCGAGCCAGTGACCTTTGGAATGAGTTGCACAGTTGATGTATTGACTAAATCCAAAGCTGTCCAGACAAGATGAGAAGTCTTTGGTGAGAAGAAGATTGCTATTGTCCAAATGTATGTTAAAGTCCCCAAGCACTATTACATTAGATGAAAGTGTAGACAAGTGAGTGAGCAAAGTCGAAAATTCAAGCAAAAAGTCCTTGTGTGGCTTAGGGGGACGGTAGACTGATGTGATGATCGTTGGGGTTGGTCCTTGTAACGCTACTGATCGACCGATATATCGGCCGGCCCTAAAATGACCCTTTCCAGTGAGAGAGCGGATATTGAGGAAGCCAAAGTTGACGGTAGTGTTGCCACATCCATATGTGGTATTAGCCGACCTGGCTAGGCTGGCCAGTGAAGAATGATCAGCTGCCCGGCTGGAATTCCTGTGAGGACGACGAGAAGTGGACCAGAAGGATTTAATTGCAGTGGAGTTTCCATAGTGATAGTTCCTACGTGACCCGCGGTGGATGTATCTCCGGCGGAAAGGATGAACGCTGTCCATATCGGGATGTAGTGGAGCCGATCGAGATCCAGGTAGATGGCGAATCCAGAGGAGCTTGGCGACTGTATACTGGTACAGACCAGCAACAGGTTGGTGGAGGATTATTGATAGAATCCAGATGAGTGCAAACCAAACGTAGATAGCGTTGGTCCACATGGTAAGCAGTTTCAGGAACAGAGCAGAGTAGAAGCCGGAGGTAGATATGTGTTCTCTCACTAAGCATTAATGGTTGGATGGTTGAAAATCCATAATCCAGTAATACAAGTACAAAATCAACGCTTTAAAACATTAAAAATTCACCGATGAGTAGCGGCAACTAAACGTGCCAGCGTGCACTCAAAAAGTCGTCTTCTCTTTGGATAAACCAACAGCTCTTCATTCATTCATCGATGTTCTCGATGAATGATACCGACTAAGCTACTAAAAGAGATGCTTCCAGAGGTCATAGATCCTCTTCTTAATATAATTCATTCATCTTTGTCATTAGGAGTGCGTTCTCGAGACACCAGGCACTGTTTTATGCGGATGGGATAAGCGTGTTAAGGTTTTTTCTGTTAGAACTGTGTCGTGTTAACGCCCCATAAGTTAATAATGATCTTCACAACGGAAGTGAATCAATCAAGACTATCTTTAGCTGGATAATAACTTTGTCCTAGAGCTGTGGTAAAGCCTAAACAATCTGTTACAGTAATTTCTATTATCACTTTAAAGCTGCTTTGAAACAATAAATGAAGGTGACTTGACTTGACTTGTAATATATTTGAAAATGTCAGTTATTCGTGTGATCAAAGCCGAATTTTCAGTCTTCAGTGTCAGACGATCCATCAAAAATCATTCTAATATGCCGATTTGCTGCTCAATTATTTTCAGTTATTGTTGGTGCTTAGTTACTAATAATGGCTCTTATTATTATCAATTATGTGCTGCTTCATATTTTAGTTGGAAACTGTGATGCATTTGTTTTTTCAGGCTTCATTGATTAATAGCATGTTCAAAAGAACAGCATTTGGAATTTGGAAAAAGTGGAAAACGTTGGTGTAAAACATACATTTACACACAAACTGACCACTTTCACTCTCTTCATTCCAGACGACCAAGTCGTTATGAAAATATTTGCATATTGGAATGTTAAGTCATGTATTTTTTTATTTTTTTGTGTGAAATATTTTCCTTGTACAGTGTGCTTGTGCTGCCTTTAAAATACACTTTATTTTGTTGTCTAATGTATGGCATTAATAGTTTTTCTCAGTATAGCGTGTAATTGTATGAATGGAAATTGACGACTAGAGTTGAGGCCAGTAAATCAAAATGAAAAAGTGCAGAATCACAAAAGTCAACTTCAGTACAGTATTCTAAGACATCACAGCGCCCATGAGTAATGCTCTTCAGTCACAATAATTGCAGACAAACAGTACATAAGGGAGATTATCTCATATCTGTTGCCAAAATCCTGTTAGGTGAAGCATTAAACGACAAGCATGGGACACGCATGGGAAAAACCTAAAGCTAAGAAAGGAGGGGAAAATGATGAATAAAGAGAAATAAATCCTGTGCGACGCTGGTACAGTAAATCTGCAGGCTTGAGCGACACATAAATGTCTCTTTTAGACAGTGAGTCTTTTTGAAAGAATAGGCCATAAAATGTCACTCTTCCTGTTTTCCCTGTCTAAATAAAGGTTGGAAGTAACCATAGCTGAAAAAAGAAAGAAAACACCACATTACAGGAAGAGTTTTTCTGAGCTCTAGCTAATGAGATAGAAGTAGGAATTGGCAAACACAACCCTAGAGTCATACATATTCTCAAACATGTGCACAAATGTTCACACCTATACAGTACATTGCAATTGTCAAGTTTCTCCCCTTAGAAGTTCAAGCCTTCGGACTCAGAAATTATTTTTTTTTCAATGACAACCTCAATACACCAATAGCAGCAAAATCTTTAATAACTTTACAATGAGGTTCCATTATTTACCATTAGTTAACATGAATTTTTTTTTTAAATCTTACTTATTGTTCATTTTTTATTATTTACTAATAGGCTAAAAAACAAAAGTGTATCTGTTAATATTATTTAGTGGAACTGAGCTAACATTAACAAAGTAACACTTTCTATATAAATGTATAAAATGCACTTTCTATATTGTAAATAACATGGCTCATCTGTTTTATAACTGACTTATTCTCTGGATTTTGGTCTGATCTTAGTACTTTTTTATTTTAAATACGATTTTAAAATAGAATTTTGTAGTTCTTTTTGTGCTCGGGTTACTACCCGAACCCCAAAGTTACGTAGTGCCAGTAAAAACGATACAGACACTTACAGGCTATGGCAGACGTGTCATTCAATCTATTGTAAGTCGATGTACCATCTCAAGGGTCTTGGAAATATATTATGAAGGTTGAAAAACTACATAGTGTTGCTTTAAATCATATTTTTGACTTGAATAAAACCAACTAATTTTTGTTACCATTTAGGTTACCAGTTTTTTCAGTGTGTGAAATGTCCTCATTGTTAAAGTCAACCCAGGCTCATTGAAACAAACCAAAACGCAAAATACGTTGCGTCGGCATGTTTCACGACAGTTTCGAAGTGAAATGTCCAGTGAGTGGCGCTAAAAGCGTTTAATTTTTTCCTGAACAGATGAACGTGAATATTGCGATGTTTTATTACGTTGGAGTTTGTACGTATCACCGCAGTTCTGAATTGAAATGTCCGGTGAGTGGTGCTAAAAGATTAATGCTCCATTTTAAAATTACGTATACCTACACAAAACCCTAAACCTGCCCGATAGTGTTAACAAGTTGCTACCGAGCAAGCTAAGTACATCAGTAAAAATGAACATATGGAGCTGGTTAATGATGCAAACTCCAAAAAATATTTGTTTAAAAATCATGCACTATGGTAAAAAGTGTTTTGAGGTCATAACATACTGTAATTGTGCAAGGAGCCGCCTTACTGCCTCTAGTTTTCATTTCTGTTGGAACCTGCAGTGATATGTACGTATTAATACGTATTTTGCATTTTGCAAAAATGTTGCCACAGTTGCGGTTTTCCAATGAGCCTGTGTTGGTTAAAGTCCCCTTGTAGTCAATCATTTTATCCCTTAAAACTCATCTTTGATCACCAAATACATATAATAGTAACACTATAATAGTAATAAACATATGAAAGATGATTTGTTTATCCAATGTTCCATTATGTTCCCATGTGCACTGCAAGCCTGTATGAACGCCATATTAACTGAATCAGTGATTCTGCAGTGAATACGGCCTCTGACCACCCAATCTTCAACACTCGAGACAGTCGCACAGTTGCTGACCCTGGTTTGCCTCACAGTCTCGTCATTTATAGCAGCACGGCTGTCCGCGCTCGTCTGAGTCACTCCGTGGGAACCGTTCACAGCACAATAGCGGCGGAGCATTGGCGCTCTGGGTGCCGCGGCTCGTGTTTGTGTTGGCGGAGCTGGCTGTGATTCTTGGGGGAGTCAGACAGAACACAGCCATGAGATCTCCTCCAGCCCTCACATCCATCACGACACACAGCGCTGGACAGACAGAGATGGGGAAGGGAAAACCTATCAACAAGGACCATAGTACTATCGTGACGTGTTTGGACGGTACCATGGTAATAAAATAGCATGATAACACCATGTTTTTTTAGACATGGTTCAATGGCAATGACGTGTTTTGGTTGTTTTTTTTAAATATGGTACCGTAATGCTTTTTTGGTAATGGCAAGGCTTTTTGGACATGTGCTTTGGTAGTTCAGTGTTATTGTACATGATAACATGGTAATACTTTGGTACTTAGACATATACTCTGGTATTATCAGGGTTTTATAGTCATGAAACCATGGTATATACCATGATACCCATTTTTAGACATGACACAATGGGCCCGATCATACACTCGCCGCAATGTAGCACCAGGCGCAACTCAAGTGTTATTTGCTAGTTTCAGCTCAACGCAGTTAAAACGTAAAATCATTTTTACGTCCTGAGCCACGTTGTTTAAATAGCAAATGCATTTGTGCACCCATTGGCTGCTGGTCTGAAAACCAGGTGTGTTCAGGTGCATTTGTTGGCGTGTTGCCATTTTGAGGATCTGAAATAGACTGAGCCATTGACCAACTGAAACCTGGTCTAAAGTCAATGGTGCGTACACTCTGCTTATTGCACACAGCAGCACACAAACATGCCAAATATTAAAAAATATTATTATAGAGTACATAAAGATATTGTTGAATCTGGCTTGTCCCGTAGATGGTCTGTTTGCACTTTAATATCCGTTTCCTCACTAGAGAAGACAAATTCCATCATGTAAATAGCGAATCTACCATGGCGCGAGCGCAACTGGCTTTTAAAGGTAATGGGAGATGAGACTCTGGTTGGTTTATTGCACGTTATTGTCACGGGTGTGGTGTGGGTAGAAGCAGGCAGACTGAGGCAAAAGCTCCAATTCAAAACATTTACAAATTTTTTCCAAATATACAGGTACAGGGATGACAGGCAGAAGGTTACACACACACACACACACAATATCAGGTAACATTAACGAGAACCGACAAAGACAGACTGAACACAAGCAAACTAAATACAAGTCCAAATGAACACTAACGAGGTGAAGACAGGTGACACAGATGATAAAGACGATGAACAGGTGGATAATTGAGGGAGTGAGTTCAGGTGTGGAGACAAGAAGGATTCTGGGTAGTGTAGTGCAGACTAAGACAGACAGGTGCAGACGAAGACTGTGACAGAACGCCCCCCTTCAACAAGGCGCAACCTCGCGCCGTAGAACATCAATAGGGTGTGGTGGTGGGGGGGGGGGGGGGGTGGGTGGTCGGGGGGGGGCGCCCTGGAGGCTGATGAGAAGGTGGCCAATCTGGAGCAGGAAGCCTCCAGGGCGGAGCAGGCGGCCGGGGCAGAGTAGGACGTGGGCGTGGCCAGGGTGGAGTAGACGAACCCTAGGGCGTCCAGGGCGGTGAGGACCCCTCGGGCGGCCATGGCGGTGCGGACCCTTCGGGCGGCCAGGGCGGAGAGACCCCTTCGGGCGGCCAGGGCGGAGCGGATTTTTCAGGTGGCCGTGGGCCTTTGGGCGGCCACGGCGAGGACCTTTGGCCCCCCAAAAAAAATTATAGGGGAGCGTGCCGGAGTCCAATAACAGGTCGGGGACAGGCTCAGGAACAGTATCTGGCAGGTCAGACGGGACGTGGCTGGACGTGAAGCTCTGGCTGGACATGGCTGGACGTGAAGCTCTGGCTGGACGTGGAGCTCTGGCTGGACGTGAAGCTCTGGCTGGACGTGGCTGGACGTGAAGCTCTGGCTGGACGTGGCTGGACGTGAAGCTCTGGCTGGACGTGAAGCTCTGGCTGGACGTGAAGCTCTGGCTGGACGTGAAGCTCTGGCTGGACTGCGGTCTCTGGCTGGACGGCGGTCTCTGGCTGGACGGCGGTCTCTGGCTGGATGGCACCAGTGGCGAAGGCTCTGTGTTTGGAGTGGGGCTGGTAACATCATCGACGGTGAAAGATGATCCACAGGATACCAGCACCCACTCCACATAGCCCTGGAAGTTCCCCCGAGGCCCATCCCCACACAGAAGAACACACAGAGGCTGGTGTCATCATAATGGACGTAAGGTACTAAGTCCAAATACCTCTGTGTGTGGGGCTCGAGGGAAAATCCTCTTGTGAAAGGACGAGGATCTGGACAGCTGCGAAGTCCATGTTGCGGTCGGTTCTTCTGTCACGGGTGTGGTGTGGGTAGAAGCAGGCAGACTGAGGCAAAAGCTCCAATTCAAAACATTTACTAATTTTTATAGAACATACAGGCAGAAGGTCACACACACACGGTCACACACGGACACGGACACACACGGACACACACGGACACACACACACACACACACACACACACACACACACACACACACACACACACACACACACACACACACACACACACACACACACACACACACACACACACACACACACACTAACTATCAGGTAACATTAACAAGAACCGACAAAGACAGACTGAACACAAGCAAACTAAATACAAGTCCAAATGAACACTAACGAGGTGAAGACAGGTGATACAGATGATAAAGACGATGAACAGGTGGATAATTGAGGGAGTGAGTTCAGGTGTGGAGATCAGTGTTGGGAGTAACGCATTACAAAAGTAATGCATTACAGTAACATATTACTTTTTGCTGTAACGCAGTAGTGTAAGGCATTACTAATCAATTTTCAGTAATATTTTACTCGGTACATGTTCAGTAAGGCTTGCGTTACAAGTTACAACAGACTTTTAGTTTTAATTGTGTAAAGACTTTAGGCGGGTCTAATCCATGGGGAATTTGCATATCATAATTAATAATTGGTAATTAATAATTATTCATACATGTTTGGATTAGATCAGTCTTACATGTTAATAAATCTCCCTCTAAAGGAGAATGTCATTTTACCTGGATGTATACCTGCAATCCTTTCATTTTAACAAGTTGATTGCAGTCAATTACACAGATCACGTTTTACAAATCAGGCAAAATTAATTTAGCTCAATTGTCAGAAGAATATTGGGGGTTTTCCCCAATATCATCTTACTTTATAGGATTGCAGGAAACGCAATTCTCTGGCCAGAAGAATTGGGTTTTCTGCCCTATAAGCAAATATGTAAAGCTATCTTTAAGTTATAAAGTTCGTAGCAAGATCTTTGGCACTTAAGAGCCTCGAAATTGAGCAAAGAGGAAGTCCATCAGTCAAGTGAATATAATGATTTAATAAAGGCATGTCTACTTAGATATATTTACTACTTTACAGGAATACATGTATTTACAAACATTAACACGAACGAAACATAATATGACATCAATGAATGAGAAATGCGTAAAGTTTGGGCAATGGATAACTTACACGCGATAGCGAGTAAGAGAGAGAGAGAGAGGGAGAGGGAGAGTGAGAGAGAGAGAACATTGGCATACTTTCTCCTAAGACATTCACCTTTCTGATTACAACACGAAACATCATCTTAATGCTCCTTAGAAGCGTTATAAAGAGATACTTGCACAAGTTATGGGTCTCGCTGTGTTGTCGCATTCCTGAAGGCCTGTCCCGGCCGCGTGCGTGAGCGGAGTTCTTTGTGTGTGTAAGCGTCACGTGTTGTTTCTGGGCGCTCGTGTTGCGCGGGGGTTTAAAGTCTTTGAGTAGCATTACCAATGAAAGTAGCTCGGCTACGTTTGTTTCACTCCGTGGAAGTAAACAGATTCGACTATGGAAAACAAAACTTTGCCTTACAAAGGAAAGATATAAAGATCGGATCGGGTCTCCGAAGGAGCCCACGGGATCGGGTTACATGATGCAGCAGTAACGACGGGCGAAGCAAGAGCGTGGGCATCTCTCAGTACGACGCGTCACGTGGTTACGTGCGCGTGCTTCTTCTTCAGAGAGAGAGAGTTTGTTGCAGTTTCCCTTGTAGTTGGATTTGCTGAAGAGGTATGTCACGCGGGGTTCTTTTCACTCGTCGATCGGAATTAAACCCGGGGACTTATCTTAAGACTTAAAACACAAACTAAACTAGAAACAAAATAAAAGAACGGCGATGAGCTCGCCGGAGGCGAGACGTTACATGATGATGACTAGGATCAGGAAGAAAAAAGGAGGAGCTCCGCGCCTCTTTAAAAACATTTCGGTTCACGCCTTCTTTTGGAAGACTGCGCCAATCAGCTGGGAGGAAAGTTCCCGCGGAAGATTTCTCTTTGTCTTGTCAGATCGACTTTGCATGTTTTATGACGGTGACGTAAAATGCGTTCAATTTTACTCCAGAGATGATAAAACATCGTAACACACATCCTATGGTTTGTACACATACAGATATGGTTTGGTCAGATCAAGAGGATTCTAAAGATATGAAGAACAACATAAGTTGGATAATACTGTAAAGTTATACATAAAAAGGCATACTTTCCAAGCATTTGTAGTTATTTTAGGACTACAGTACGGTCGCAGATAACCAGGGAATCTGGGTAACAGACACACATATAAGCATATCAAAATATATCTCAATAAAGTCCTTATATGATGACGTTAGAGGTTTGTGTATGTGTGTGCGTGTCCATGAGATGAACATGTATCACAAAGTTATGCATAGGATATATATATATATATAATATACATATATATATTAGAGTTAAAAAGGTTTCATTTTTCCTTCTCCAGGAATCAAGGGAATACGCAGTTACATGAAAAAAAAAATACATAATGGTAAACTCAGTTATTTCAATGTAACATGAACAAACAAACACATAAAACACATTGAATATTTCTGTTTAAAATGTCTTTTAAAAAGAGAAGTTTCTTTTCTCTGTAGCATTCACTTCCTGTCGCACATTCCTGGGGATGTGCTTGGTGGAATGTCTGTGTGTGTGTGTGTGTTAATTTTGAGTCCTGGGGGGAGGACGCTGGTGGAAGCTTCCCGGCCTTTGAAGGCTCTTAGGATTTTAGTTATCCAGAATATGATTCATCCACATACTCTACATATATCCCCCTTTTCGTCGGATGATGTCCCGTGTGTTGGACATCATATGACGACAAATCATCACCATTGGCGGATGGCAGGTGAATCATGATGATTGGGTAGGAGGTGCTGTTAGGCTGAGGCTGAGGGCTCAGCTTGATAAAGTTCGACGCAGCCTCCAGCGTGGTACCCTCTTCCTGAGGGTCCCGTGGGCTTGGCTGTAGATGTTCGCATCTCGTTGAGCCTCCTGTGCAGGATGACTGTCGAGTGTCAGGGTGTGGTTGATAGATGTACCCTGTGTAGGATCGGCTGCAGTCCAGGATTGGACAGCAGGTGAAGCAGTTAAGGCGGGCCGTTGAGACAAAGCTCGGAGGGCTGTGTTGATAGAAGCACTGTCAATTAGCTGGGATCCCCCTTTTGCAAACCACAATTCCTTTTTGGAGTTAGGGTGAGAGTGTGGTTCTTGAAGAAGGATGGGGCTTTTGGTACTTGGATGCGCTGCTCTGGCTGAGCAAGGTGACAGATCACTTACAATCTCTGCTTGGGTCTCGGTGACTGGAGTGCGAGGCTTGGCTTTAGCAGGGCAGCTTGTGCCACTGATCTGCAGCCCGCAGGTTCCGTCAGGGTTGTCTCTGAGGAAAGATTTGTTAGGGCAGGGATAGTAAATGTCTTTGGTCAATGTGCACATGTGTGGATTCGGAGCTGGGGACAGCTTGGTGTCGCTGTCATGCAAGGCAATCACGTACGGCATGCGGATCTTGATGTGAGTGCTGCCTTTCAAAATCTGACATGGACAATGTTCTTGAGCCGGTGGATTCGGCTTGACTATGATGGGTAAGTTCAGGGGAACGTCCCATTTTCTCTGCTTGTGTTGATGCAGAGTGGGATGGCACTACCCATGAGAGTAGGCAAGGTGTATTTTTAAAGAGTCAGTTGGCGTGGTGATGGCGGACGCCAGCACGGTTTGCATGAGGCCTAAGGGTATCTGGTGCGGTGGGATTCTACCCATGGCGAGGCTGTCGATGGAGGAGTTCGCCCCCCCCCTAGCAGGTTTGTCATCAGGGCTGTTACCAGCTGAGTTCGAGCAAAGTCATTCTCAGTTCCCTTTAGTGACTTGTCGATGGTCTGCGGGGATGCACTCTGTTGTGAGTGGCTCGGTTCTCTGTGGAATCTCCGTCTGAATTTTGGCTGCATGCCGTCCGACGTTGGCGAGGTTTACTGCATTCATGCCGGACATACAAGTGTTAAACAGAGTTCTGACGGCAGTGCGGCGGCGGTTGTGGCCACCTGGCTCCGCTAGCGTGACAGTCATTTTCTCAAGTTGGTCGAGCATGTGTTCGACATCGGCCTCAGTGTGCGTGAGGGCCTCCTGTCCGTTGGCACCTACCCAGCTGTATTGTGTCGTTACGCTGGGGTAGTGCGTTCTGTAGGCGTTGTGAGGATCAGGTGGCACAGGCACTTTCTGAGTGCGGGTCCGGCAGAAAAGGAGTCTTGGTTGTTCCCTTAGGATGGTGCTTGGTGCCGGACCTGGTGAGATGTCCGATTGCGGCTACCCTCTGGTTGGCTGGAAGCATAGCAGCATCCTGGTAAAAGTGACAGGGAGAGAGAAAGAGAGAAAGGGAGGAAAAATTTCAGCGAACATCGTCCTTGGTTGGCTAGGACAGTCTTTTCGCTTTGAGGGCGCCAGTATGCCACTTGCTTCGGTGTCTTGCAAGTGTCTCTGGTGCTGCGGGTTGCAGCACATGGTGCGTCATGGGCATAGGGCATACATTGTGGCATTACCCCCTTTTGCACTGTGGCAGAACAAGCTGTGGCGCGGTGATGGCATCAGGTGCAGAACGCTGAATGTTGTCCAGTGCACGTGGCATGTGCTTGTTGCCTTAGGTTGTCTGGGGCACCGGCTGTCGGTGGGTGCAGACGGCGTTCGTGGGTGGTAGGAGGGGTATGAGAGGTGGTTTCTCATAGTGTCCGTTGTTTTGTCGTCAGTCTTTGGTAAGCTGGAAGGTAAAGGTCAGGTGAAGCAGGGCTCTGTGACATTTTTGTCTTGTGGTGAGAGCCTAATGCATGACCCTAAAAGTTCAGAACCATGGTTTAATTGGTTCGCTAGGTATGTAGCATAAAGCTAGGTGTTTCACATGTAGCTAGCTAGTGAAGTGTGTCTTGTATCTTATCTTAGCTGTGGATGTTAGGAGGCTAAGAGGTGTGGTTCCGAGATTATTCCATGGAAAGGGCATAGCCGAGATGAAATAAATGCCTTAAGATGGTTCTTATGACTAAATTATTTCTCTGGACTTAACTAGTGGTTCACTACAGCTTGACGAAGTGAATGATGGGGAAAAAGGACAGCTTTCCTATTCAAATTATGCTTATTATCAATCCTCTGGACTATAGTTGTGCCCTAGTAAATTGTTGAAGTTACTTGTGTTGCAGGGTCACAAAAATGAGTACACTTGTTGAAAATAAAACAAAATCACAAATAAAGGTGTCTCTGTTTCCTTTCTGGGCCCTATGGGAAATGGAACCACATTTGAACAAGAGAGGAAATAAAATAAATTTTAAATCATATAGATGACCGAAAAGTAAAGGGGATAGCTGAGTGCTATTAATATCCAGGTCAAAGAATAAAATAAATTTTAAATCATAGAGATGACCGAAAAGTAGGGGGAATAGCTGAGTGCTATTAATATCAAGGTCAAATAAAATAAAATGGGGAAAAAAAAAATTATTAAAGAAGAGCCAAAAGAAAACAAAAATTAAAATTAAAAGCAAAAAGAAACAAAGTGATCAAAACAACGGGAATGATCTGAAGGCGAGAATAATCAGTGGCATTAGTGACTAAACTTTTGATTTGCCTGGGCCAACACTTCATAGTGGGTTACAACGGTTGCGTGTTCGAGGCCACATCGTGTGTGTCCCATCAAAGGATTAGTCACCTGCCGATGAAGATGGCTATTGCTATATGAATTCTTCTCTAGCTACACAGTTTACATGTAGTTAACTTAAGTTTAATTAACAGGGTATCTTCAAAGTTAGCCTTCGACGGTTAGCAAGGGCTATGCCTCAACTAGTAAAGGTGAACTTTAGCTAAGAAGAATTGCAAACACGGAATGTGAATAATTAGGAACCCTAACTGGTGTTAAGGAAAGTATTTTAGAATACTGTGCACTGTGTAAACACAAGCGGTGATTAAGGGTTCAAGTAAATTATGCTAACTGCTAATTGTAGAAGTTATTATTTAGCTTAGCCTAAGCTGGATGGATGTTAGGTTAGGTTAGCGTAGCGTAAGCTGGAAGGATGCTAGGTTAGCTTAGCGTAGCGTAAGCTAGCTGGATGCCATGTTAGTTTAGCTTAGCGTGAGCTGGAAGGATGCTAGGTTAGCTTAGTGTAGCGTAAGCTAGCTGGATGCTATGTTAGTTTAGCTTAGCGTGAGCTGGAAGGATGCTAGGTTAGCGTAGCCACCTAGGCTGGTTTGTTTACAAGGTGACATCACAAGTTAGCACTTCCTGTGACAAGTCGTTGTCATGGAAACTAGAGCATGTCAGACAATTCAAACAGCCCCTAAAGGCTGTCTGTACATTTTACATGAATTATGCATGTTTAAACGGGTTAACCGGGGTGCAACTTTATTTTAAGTCTTTCTAGGACTCGGTGTTACATGAAGTAAAATGCAGATGTGTTTTGGCATTAGCTAATTTTACTCATGGAACTCTTCTCTTTATTTTAAGCAACTTATTCTATTTGTTTACAGAGTAAGGAAATAGATTTGCTGGGAGTCAAAGCTTGTCTAAGCATATATATAGTTACGTCCCTCTTGTGCACTACTGCTGACTTTTCAGCGATTACAGCAGTTTTGATCACTAGGTAGCTCTCTGTTTGCAGATGCAGCTAAAGTTTAGGTGAATTACATCAATCAAACAATAATTTGTAAGGCCTTTACATTTGTAGAAAGGGGAGCGTCGCCCAGGTCTACCTAGATATAACTTTGTCCTGAGCTTTCTTTGTTAAGACACAGGTTTAGTCATACTGCAATTTGGATTTCTTTTAAGCAAAGCAGAATAAACATCGGTACAGTTTACAGGCTGTTGAGATGAGGTTTCTTCATCAAACAGACTTACGCTTTACTGCTTAACATGCTAATTTTAGTTGGAAATCTAAGGCTATTTTACTTAAAGTAGAGATGTCAATTTCAGCAATCGTTTATCTGCATTTAGACAAGCCAGCGATCAAAAATGCGTGCTGCACATTGTGTTTTAGTTGGATCGTAACGATTAAATGCACGCCCATAGGTTAACTGTAGTTTAAAGCTCAGGTGGTTTCACTCAACTCTGACGTCGCAGTGACGTATGCCCTATTTGGAGCTAGCGTTTCCTGTAACCCTTCATTGTCATAGAAACTAATGTTTAGCAGTGTCATTTCAACCAGCATGTTGCAAATGCTTGGTTCGAAAGAGTCGTGCATAGTCTGTTGGCAGGTGAGGCTTACACGTCCATTCAAGATTTTCTTTAAGTCAGTAAAATTCTAATTTACGAATGCAGAGTCTTGCAACTCTTTGAGCAGACATTTTCATCTACTTTTAAAAGTTCTATGTTCTATGCTGATCAGGACCCTTTTAGCAGAGTCTTGCACGGTGTTCGTGCAGTGTCTTCTGGTTTTGCAGTTCAAAGTCAGTGGGTTTTAGGAATTCTTTCTGAGGAGGCCTTCTGTGTTAGAGGCCTTCTGCATTAGGTCACGCATCGTTGAGTGGGCATTGCGTGGTCTTTGGCGAGCTGGAAGGTGCAGGGTAGCGAACTGGAACTTTGACTTGGTGCTGAGGCTGTGTACCCTAGATGGCTGCTGGAGTTCTTGGGAACTCTGACCTTGGAGTCTGGCTCTGGTGACCAGTGTGACTGGAGGGCCCAGACGGTCAGGTGTTTGAAGTCTAATGAAGCTTAGAGCGTTCTAGCAGGTCTTTGCCAATCAGAAAGGGGTGCGTGCTCATTTGTGAGATGTACACTGGGTGGGTAGGCCTCAAAAGGACCAATTGTCAGGTAAATGGGAGCTCTCGGGTTCTAGCCGGTTGTACGTTCTGGTTGTACGACTGCACGTTCAGCTCACACATGTGGGGTATAAGAGTTCGATCTTCGCTCTTAGCTTTAGTACTGAGTCTTTCAAAGAGTTGAGCTGACATTAAAGTGAGGTCTGAGCCGGGTTTCAACCAGGGTTTCAAGGCTCACCTCATTGTCTAGAGTGATGGGTAGGTAAAGTTTCCGGGCCCACCCCCTTTTGGTCTTTTGGGGTTTTGGACTTAGCTGTGGGAAACTGTGCGTTTTCGCTCAGGCTGTGCAGCTGTCAGCTGTGGTGGCTGTGTGCTGCTGTCACTTTGTGAGGTGACAGTTTGCTCTGTGTCTGTGGCTGACGAGCAGTGTTCTGTGTGCCTGTAGGTCTTACGCTCAGGTATAGGATGTAAAGCTCGTACCTCTTGAATTTTTGGAAAGTCTTTTGTGAAGAAGCTTTTCAGCGATTTCAGGGTCTCGGCTTTCTCAGACGTGGCGGCACTGTGTTTGTCTGATGCGTGCTCAGGCTTGGGCTTACCAGTGGCCTGGAACGGACTCGACTCTCTGTGAACAGGGCTATGGTGTTATGGGGCGCCCTCTGGAGGCATCTCTGAGTAGTGTTCAGAGACAGTAGATCGTGGGGTTTTTCAAAGTCTTTTCGGATTCTGGATCAGAGAATTCTTTAATGAAGGCCTGCCGCAGCGGCTGGTAGTCTATAAGAGTGTTTCAACTCTGTGGAACAATGTCAAGTTCGGCTTTGAGATCGTGTCTCTGTTGAGTAAGTTCATGGGTTTCAGCTCGGCCCGTGTGTAAGTGGTTTCAAGAGCCGTGGCTTTAGTGTCTCTTTCTTTGGGTTCAGTCTCTGCTGAACGAGCTTGTGGCTGGTAGCACGGGCCTCTTGCAAGTTTTTTCTTTTTCAGGCCGTGGCTTTCGAGTCTCTTTAAGTTCGGCCTCTGCTCTTTGCAAAGGGGCTTCACTTTTGTCGGAGTTTCTCGTTGGGTTCCTCTCTGGCTCTTTTCTCTGACTGTTCTCTGCGGTCTGTGTGTAGAAGATCAGACAGGGCGGGTTGAAGTCTTTTCACTTCCTTCTGTAGCTCGGGGTCGTTGTCATCCTCGGCTTGCATCCTTAGCGTTGCAACTTCATGGAGACGTGCTGGTGCGATGAGCTGGCAAGTGAGGTTTTGGACGTGTCTGGCCGGTCTTTGTCGTGGGAGCTTTGGCTTGGTTTGTGCGCCATCAGCTTGTCCACGTCGCTCTTGGCTTTGAAGCTCTGAGTCACTGGCGACCTTGGGCAGGAATGGAGGTGTCATGAATCTCAGCCATGTGTCCAGGTTGTCCCAGCGGTTGTGGGACTGTAGGACCGGAACATACTGGTTTCGACTGTGGGCGAGAGGAACACAACACACACAGAGAGACCAAGCAAGTTGTTCTACGTTTAACGAGCTATAATACGGGCTATGCCGCGTATGCAAATTGTGGTTAACTGATGCAGACAGTTAAATCATTCTGTGGGACAATTTGGTTAGGTCATCATGGGCCTGAATAAAATTTTAACAGGGCGATAGCTTAGGGGTCACCTGTTGATGCTAGCGGCTTGTTGTCTAATTATTATTCAGCGTTCCTTGTTGTCTCAGATAGGTTCTGTCTTCTAGGTGAACTGAAAAGAACAGAGCACGACAGACAAGAGCAGTGGCAAGATAGCAGAGTTTGAAGTAACATGCAACCATCCAAGATGGGAAGGTCTGTAATGAAATGGCGTTAAGAGTACACAGGAAGTGTTACAGGGGAAGAGGAGGCCTAAGCCTGCGGTTTGTGGCTCGGAGAGGAGGAGGGAGCCAAACACTTCAATAACCGGGGGAATCTCTAGATTCTGTAGCAAATATTAAGTGGATGGGTTTAATACCTTTGTTTAGTTTGCCTGGGGTGGAATGAGGTCATTGGGTTGGAGTCAGCATCGTGGTTGGTCTTTCTGTCGTCCCCAAACGCTTTGACAGCAGTGTCCCGGGTCTTTCGTGTATCTGTACCGATGTGCTCCCTCTCACGCAACCTGACTTTGAATCACAACCGGCAGTGCCAAATTGGTGATGTCGTTGTTGCGGGCCGCACTAACGGAGAGATACAGGAAAGTCCGAGACTCGCGCTCAGTCAGTGCTGGTGACGCAGGTCAGATGAACCAGCGTGCTGGACTCCAAGCAGGATGACTGTCAAATCACCGCAGCTCTTTAGTGGTTTCTACATGTAAATACAGAACAGTGTGAAGCTTAACAGTGAATGAAAGCTTTCTTGTTTAAACTGAATTGAGTAATTATGTATGTAGAAAATAGAAGCAAAGGTTTTCCTAAATAATGGTAAAAAGGAAATTATGAAAATGATGTTATTATCAAAATAACTTAACCCAAAAAAAAAAAAATTCCTAAAAAAAAATTTTTTTTTTTTTTATTAAATTCCTGTTATTATTATTACCTTTTACTATTAATGAAAATTAATAATTAAAAGTAATAAAGTAGGATGGACCCCGGGAGAAGACAGGCAGTAGTGGCGCGTTTGGGCACAAAGGGGTTTGGGTCACTTCCCTCCTAGTGGTCAACCTGGCTGACCGAGAACTTGATTTGAATTGCATTCAAACTGGTTTAAATACACTTCAAATCGAGCGTATGCATAGATGTTAAGTAACTTCTAGAATTGTTGTCATAACATATCAAATCAAAATTATTAAAAATAATTTGAGACCGGAAATATAGACGTAAAGCCATAAAAGCTCTTCCCACAGGGAAGGAGACTTAATTCACATTAATCTTGAAATTTTTTGTTTCAAATCAAATTTGAATAAGTGTAGGAAATTTAAGGTTGGCATTATGTATGATGAGGATAATATCCAACATAAAATCAACTGTGAGAACGCCACTTCAAAGCAGAAAAGAGTAGAAAAAAGGGAGATGAGCTGACTTAGCAGGGGAAGGGCCACAAGGGGGCCGCACTACTAAGTGTTCATCAGGGACTGTTAATACTTACTTTTGAATATTTTTTTTTTTTTTCAAATGTGGTTTGAACTAAATTCAAAATAAGTGTACACAGTCAGAGTGAAAAATCATGTTAGTAACACTGGAACTTGCACATGCATTGAACACAATTTCAGGAATTCACTGGAAAAATCTGAAATTGTTATGAGGGAAAATGTTTAGGAAAGGATGACCTTGTTACTAGTGTCCACAGATGGCGACATTTCGCTCATGCAGGATGAAGTCGGGGGCGGTGCGTATTCGAGAAACTGTCAAGCACTTAGGCCTAGGGTTGCCCTCTAGTGTTTGTCAGCGGAATAAAAACGGCCTGCTTCCATGTGTGATTCAAATTTGAGCGTGCAGACGCTTTGCTTTCTGTAGCGATCACACTTATCAAAACTAAATCTCAGCGGATTTTTTTTTGATGCTATGTTTTAACAAACACGACTTGCAGAAATTTTTTTCTGCGCTATGTAGGAGAAAACAGGAATTATACGTCTGTCGGTTGGATCCAAATACATTTATCAAATAGCATTTAATGATTAAAATGTTTCGAGGTTTTGGTGCTATATTTCACTAAACAGCGTGGCAAGATTTTTTTCTACACACACACCTAGGGTTCACAGGAATTAGGCATCTGTTTTTTCGTCTTCCCACAATAATTAGCACTATGATTCATACGTGTCGCTTATAAATTTCAAACCTCGCGGGTTTTTCCTTTTTCGACACGTGTGCACGGAAGGATTTCTTCGCTTCCCCACATTAATATAGATAACAGGAATTATACGTCTGTCATTCGAATCCAAATAACATTTATCAAATAGCATTTACTGATTAAAATGTTTTAAGGTTTTGGATTTTTCTGTGCTATATTCTAACAAACACGTCTGGCAGGGCTTCTGCGCTGCGCATAAATAACAGGAATTATTCGTCTGTTTTTTCGACTCCCATAACATATTATCAAATAGCACTTATGATTAGATATGCTTTAGGTTTTACAATTGAGTAGCTACGTCAATTTTCTTTTTTACAGGAGTTTACCGTTAATCTAACGATTTAATATAAGGCCTTTTTAAGAATAGTGAAAGAGCATCGTTTCACTAAATCTTGTCTTCACCCTGACAGAAGAACATCGTTCGGACAGGGGAGTTTAATATTAAAAATGTCGTCGTTCAAAAGAGGTTTCTTCGTCTTTTATAGGACAAATTTAATACTGTGAAACTATGAAAACTGCAGTTTACTTCTTAGTTTCGCTGGACTGAAATGGCTTTTTGCCTTTAATCAGTCACGGTGAGTTCGCAGTGCGTTTGCTCAACCGAGGTGCACGTACACTATTAAATCACAATATAGACAAGATTGAACTGATCTCTTTTGCTCAAAAACAAGTTTAAAGTGTGCCAGCATTTTTCTCCACCATAAAATATGTAAAGACTTTAGGCGGGTCTAATCCATGGGGAATTTGCATATCATAATTAATAATTGGTAATTAATAATTATTCATACATGTTTGGATTAGATCAGTCTTACATGTTAATAAATCTCCCTCTAAAGGAGAATGTCATTTTACCTGGATGTATACCTGCAATCCTTTCATTTTAACAAGTTGATTGCAGTCAATTACACAGATCACGTTTTACAAATCAGGCAAAATTAATTTAGCTCAATTGTCAGAAGAATATTGGGGGGTTTTCCCCAATATCATCTTACTTTATAGGATTGCAGGAAACGCAATTCTCTGGCCAGAAGAATTGGGTTTTCTGCCCTATAAGCAAATATGTAAAGCTATCTTTAAGTTATAAAGTTCGTAGCAAGATCTTTGGCACTTAAGAGCCTCGAAATTGAGCAAAGAGGAAGTCCATCAGTCAAGTGAATATAATGATTTAATAAAGGCATGTCTACTTAGATATATTTACTACTTTACAGGAATACATGTATTTACAAACATTAACACGAACGAAACATAATATGACATCAATGAATGAGAAATGCGTAAAGTTTGGGCAATGGATAACTTACACGCGATAGCGAGTAAGAGAGAGAGAGAGAGGGAGAGGGAGAGTGAGAGAGAGAGAACATTGGCATACTTTCTCCTAAGACATTCACCTTTCTGATTACAACACGAAACATCATCTTAATGCTCCTTAGAAGCGTTATAAAGAGATACTTGCACAAGTTATGGGTCTCGCTGTGTTGTCGCATTCCTGAAGGCCTGTCCCGGCCGCGTGCGTGAGCGGAGTTCTTTGTGTGTGTAAGCGTCACGTGTTGTTTCTGGGCGCTCGTGTTGCGCGGGGGTTTAAAGTCTTTGAGTAGCATTACCAATGAAAGTAGCTCGGCTACGTTTGTTTCACTCCGTGGAAGTAAACAGATTCGACTATGGAAAACAAAACTTTGCCTTACAAAGGAAAGATATAAAGATCGGATCGGGTCTCCGAAGGAGCCCACGGGATCGGGTTACATGATGCAGCAGTAACGACGGGCGAAGCAAGAGCGTGGGCATCTCTCAGTACGACGCGTCACGTGGTTACGTGCGCGTGCTTCTTCTTCAGAGAGAGAGAGTTTGTTGCAGTTTCCCTTGTAGTTGGATTTGCTGAAGAGGTATGTCACGCGGGGTTCTTTTCACTCGTCGATCGGAATTAAACCCGGGGACTTATCTTAAGACTTAAAACACAAACTAAACTAGAAACAAAATAAAAGAACGGCGATGAGCTCGCCGGAGGCGAGACGTTACATGATGATGACTAGGATCAGGAAGAAAAAAGGAGGAGCTCCGCGCCTCTTTAAAAACATTTCGGTTCACGCCTTCTTTTGGAAGACTGCGCCAATCAGCTGGGAGGAAAGTTCCCGCGGAAGATTTCTCTTTGTCTTGTCAGATCGACTTTGCATGTTTTATGACGGTGACGTAAAATGCGTTCAATTTTACTCCAGAGATGATAAAACATCGTAACACACATCCTATGGTTTGTACACATACAGATATGGTTTGGTCAGATCAAGAGGATTCTAAAGATATGAAGAACAACATAAGTTGGATAATACTGTAAAGTTATACATAAAAAGGCATACTTTCCAAGCATTTGTAGTTATTTTAGGACTACAGTACGGTCGCAGATAACCAGGGAATCTGGGTAACAGACACACATATAAGCATATCAAAATATATCTCAATAAAGTCCTTATATGATGACGTTAGAGGTTTGTGTATGTGTGTGCGTGTCCATGAGATGAACATGTATCACAAAGTTATGCATAGGATATATATATATATATATACATATATATACTAGAGTTAAAAAGGTTTCATTTTTCCTTCTCCAGGAATCAAGGGAATACGCAGTTACATGAAAAAAAAAAAATACATAATGGTAAACTCAGTTATTTCAATGTAACATGAACAAACAAACACATAAAACACATTGAATATTTCTGTTTAAAATGTCTTTTAAAAAGAGAAGTTTCTTTTCTCTGTAGCATTCACTTCCTGTCGCACATTCCTGGGGAATGTGCTTGGTGGAATGTCTGTGTGTGTGTGTGTGTTAATTTTGAGTCCTGGGGGGAGGACGCTGGTGGAAGCTTCCCGGCCTTTGAAGGCTCTTAGGATTTTAGTTATCCAGAATATGATTCATCCACAATACTCTACAATTGTAAAAAAAAAAAAAAAAAAAAAAAAAAAAAAAAACAAAGCCTACACAGCAAGACCGCGAGACAAGTAGGCTAAATTACCTGTTCGTGGTCAGTCAATAGCCGCGTGTGGTGTCCAAGTCTGTTAATAAAAACTATATGGCAGCGTCTGATATATTTGTATAGCGATTTATTTTTTACAGGAGTGCCGTGAGGTATGATTTCGGCCTCTGTGCTCGCGCTGGCCAGTGGAGAAGCGGCTAATGGTGAAGATGGCATGAAGAAGACTGTGCATTCGCGAGATGGACGTATGCGCATTAGGCTATTCGTTCTGTGTTTTCTTTCTAAACAGTTAGGCTATGTTTATGTGGTATTTTTCATGTTTTCATCACGCAATCATGTTTTTGATGCGGTGGTGACGCGTTCATTTAAGGGCGGCGGCGCTGCCGATAAAGCACCTAAGAGCTGTCACAAAGAACCGGCAAAAGCAATGATTATGAATATGTCAAATATAGCAAGGAGACATTTTACTTGTTTATTAATAAAGGCAGGATGAAGTTGACGATGCTGACTCGCGATCTTCGCAGTAGGAGTGCGCCAGAGAGAAATGCACATTTCATTTCATAAGCAGAGAGCAGTCTGTTTTCTTTCGTTTTGAATTGTTCTGTTTTACAAGTAGACATTTCAATATAGATATGTTTTTCAGGTCCGTGAATAGGCTAACTTATACGCTGAGTTTCGGTTCATTTATGAGTGAATTGTCCTCCGTGTCGTGATTATTTATAATCGTCTGCTATATTTAACCTACTTCTTATTTATAAAATCCAGGCAATTGGTTGATGAAACATAGATTAAAATTAAGATACAATTAATACAAAACGAAATTCAATTTAAAGAAAGGCTTTGTGTCTTCTGTGTCGTCTTTGTGAAAGTTTTTAAGCAGTCTTTTAGTGCCGCTTCAGAGCGCTCGCGTCCGTAACGGAGAACTGTCACCTCTGTAACATTGTTTTTTCCTCATAAATGCGAACACGAAAAATAAAATAAAATTAATATTTTATGTTCTGTGGAGAGCCAACCCTTCTTCATCCGATTTGCGCAGTGTAATTCACAAAATTACAACAACAAAAATCGTTTCCTCCTAAAAGATTTTTTTTTTTGTCACGCATGACTCTATTTCCCTAAATATAAAATGCATGTGTAGACTGATATTTTTCTAATGTCTGGACTCTTTTCAGGGAGGAGCCTATGGATAAACAGACGTTTTAATATTTTGGTATTAATGCATTTTCTGAGAATTTATTTTTCAAGTTTTGACAGTAGCTAAATGTCATTTCCATAACGCTGGAATTCCCAAATTTTAAATAATTTATCCTCAACTTGTTTTGTGGTGTAGGTCTACGTGTTTTATAATATTAAGTTAAGTTCAAATAATACTAACAGTAATTTAAAGATGTGGTAGCATTGGATCTGGTATGGATAACACTGGGAGTTGGAAGGGGTGTGTCGCGATTCTGCAGGTTTGTGGATCTGAGTGTCGTGATTTCGGTTTCATATCGCATATCGTTAAAGCCCAAGTCATTTTAAAATGTTAAGTTCTACTTCTGTATATTTATTTTGGTGAAAGTAACTCAAAAGTAATACAGGAGTAATGTAACGCATTACAATTCTGAGACAGTAATATTGTAAGGTAATGGATTACTTTTAAATAACAGTAACATGTAAATATAATGTATTCCAGTTTGAAAGTAACTTGCACAACACTGGTGGAGATAAGAAGGATTCTGGGTAGTGTAGTGCAGACTAAGGCTGCGTTTACACTTGGCATTAACATGCGACCTGTATCTGGATGTTGTCCACATACACATTGAAAAGACAAGTGTAAACGCACATGTGATCAGAATGTTATCCGATCAGCGTGTCCTGGTTCGGAGGTGGTCGAGGACGCATTATGATCGGATCTCAGTGTAATGTAAACGCAATCCAGCCATCGTGTCTGCATTCACAGGTGAACGTAATTTAAATCTCCACCCAGTCTCCCCGCGTGGCTGTCAGAAAATAATGGCCAGACGCAGTTTAGACACGAAATTAAACTTATTTGAACAAGAAACGTCAATCTTTAAAATAGTTTATTTAGACTTACTTACATGAAATAGCCTACTATGCGTGTCATTTTTCATTTTAATTGTGCAACATTATCTGAACGAGGCGATCGCCTGTATAATCACAGTCAGTCATGAGATCTTAATGAATGAAGAGCTGCACGCTGCTTTCCAGAGGATTAATCGCAATCAGAATGTTTTAAATGTTGAATGTTTTTATTGTTTCAGCATGTTTATCAATCTCCCATTTCTGTCAATAGTCATTGCACACAGATGATCAATGATGTGACTTGTTTAACATGATCAACCCAGTTATTTTTCTAAAAAATCAATTCTGGAAGTATTCCTTCTTTCAAAAAATATAATTTGATCTAATTAATGGAGATTGCATATGAAAGTAAAGTGAAATTGGGATATTGTTTAATTTTATATCATCTTTACTGGTGTCGTGCCACAGACCTGATTTAAATATTATGCGGGAAACAGAAATCCGATCGGTTATCCAGATACAGAGGCTGCTTAATATGAACAAATATAAACGCATCATGTCCTGATTGGCTAGTGATCCGATCTGCTTGATCGGATCACGGTGATCGCATGTTAATGCCAAGTGTAAACGCAGCCTAAGACAGACAGGTGCAGACGAAGACTGTGACAGTTATGCCCAAAACACATCCATTATTCATTAAGAGAATAGGGACAACCCTTTTAGACCATGCGTACAGACCATTTTTCCCGTCGTTAAACTAGCAAATGTGGATTCGGACATGCACTACGTGCAATTACGTCGTGCACTATAGACAATGCGCTTAGATCGTTAAAATAGGGCCGTCCTATGGGTTTTTGGACTTTTTGTCAACATGTACCATGACAATACCATGGTATCATGGACATGGTATCATGGTATTCTTGTAAGTACTACAAAGATTCCATTGACAGTGCTTGATGCCGCTGAACTTGTTTTTGGGACACGAGGAATAAACGTCTTCATACTAAGATTCTTCATATGTTCCCACTCTCTTGGCCTCCAGTTGCACCCGTGATCTTTCGAGAACCGACTGCCTGATGAATTAACTCTGCTCTCCAAGACATCCACACTGCTGAGGGTCAGACCCGCCAACAGAACTCCACCCTGGGCACGGTGAGCGCGGCGGACCCCTGGAGCCA
The DNA here is from genome assembly GCA_036326025.1 of Chrosomus eos. NCBI lineage: Eukaryota > Metazoa > Chordata > Actinopteri > Cypriniformes > Leuciscidae > Chrosomus > Chrosomus eos. The sequence continues at coordinate 41,548,269 of CM070823.1, forward strand.
CACAAACACCATCAGATCCACCAGTCGGGCCCACAGCCCAAACACAGCCTGACTCTGACAGCAATGGCCCTGTTGGAACCGCATGGTTTTGGTTCTCCTTCTACATTTGATCAGGCCTCTGAAGAACAGCAGGCCCAGCCTGAGCCCAGAGCTCCCCGTATGACCGTACGTTACGCCTTGTTTGGATTTCATAAGTCACTTTTGACAGATTGCACAAAGCACTGCCATTACAGCGAGAGAGCGAATGATTGTTTTACAAGTGAAGTGTGCTGTATGGTTGTGCACAGCTCTAATGTGGTGAACCCAGCTCAGTAGAAATCCAGTATCCTGTTACATCCAAGATGAGTTACTGATACAAATGAAAATGATCATAAAACATCTTGGTTCTCATAACAATCTCTGCTTTCAATTTAGGTCTAACTTATCAGCTGTAACAGATGTGCCTGAATTCCACTGGTAGGATGTTTTATCAGGGCATGAGGGCAACACACAAAAAAGAGTTAATATAACTATATTTTCGATTAATACTATATCTTATAGCTAACATAAACAGTAACACTTTACAATAAGGTTCAACAATACTTCTACAGCATTTATTAATCTTAGTTAATATTAATTTTAACATTTACTAACACATTATTAAAATCAAAGGTTGTATTTGTTAACATTAGTTAATGCACAGTGAACTAACATGAACAAACAATGAACAGCTGGATTTTTATTAACTAAAATTAACAAAGATTAATAAATACTGTAACAAATGTATTGCTCAATTTTAGTTCATGTTAGTTAATAGATTAACTAATGTTAACTAATTAACGTTATTGTAAAGTGTTACCACATACACTAACAAGAAGTAATAATGTATGTGTAGTAATATATATTGTGCATTGACTATGTTAACATCAGTGTTGGGTGTAACGCGTTACTGTAATTAAAATACTTATCCACTAAAAATGTAAAGTAAGGGATTACTGTTCATTTTTAGGTAATTTAATTACAGTTACTTATAATGTACTTGCCTTACATACTGTAAATTAGTTCAACAGTTCTGCAAGAATCAATATTGAATTTAAAATCAAAATTTATCGCCTAAGGGTAAAAGTGAATACTGCCTCTTTAAAATCGTTAGCTGTAGTGCAGTTGCGCGTGACGATGTCGATGAGTTCGCGCCAGTTAGTTACGTTGTTTGAAGTGGAAGATGTCGGCAGAAGCGAGTGGCTGTTTTACCAAATGGAAATATTCCTATAGAGCATCACAGTCCCGCCCAAAGCCTGAGAGAAGTTTGGTGCCGGAAGTAAATTTCCCATTCATTTCTCCCATTGACATTTTGTAAAATCCATATCTAAAGAGTATAAGAGCATGTCTGAGGATAACCAGCTACGGCTGAACTCATAAGCATACAAAATATTTCGAGTGAAAAAACGAAGAGAAAATCCAAAAAAAGTCAAGGGTACAAGCCTGTGTACAGATTTTCATTTCCGAGCAAAGGAACTACTCCTCTCATAAAACACCGCGCCTCACTAAAGTTGACTGAAAGCCACCGTGAAAGAGCCTTTTGAGTGACTTCCAAATCTGACGACGGCAACGTGAACTTTTTCCTACAGTGAATTTTATATAGTGAATGTACAGGGAAACTCCTTTTCCTCGATTTACTGAAGCTTACGCACATGCTAAAACATTGAGCATCTGGCTCGCTCATAGGCTGTGCTGGGGCAACTGCACATCCAATGGCGCGGGGTCGTCTCTGAGGTGCGACCAATGAACTTAGCCCTACGTCATTACGCGATCTTCAGTCTTCACGCGCCTTCGCGGGGTTTCAGACACGTGACATGACTTCCACCAATCAGATGCATCACTGTGGGATTGTGGGATTGTTCAGGATTGTGGGTAATGAAGTACTTATCCAATACATCACAAATAAAAGGGATTTATCTTAAAACAAGGTTAGTGCCCCATGAATTTTTGGCGTTTATATGAGCATATACAATCACTTAGTACAGCCGTAGCTGGTTTTAAGTCTACCATGTATGGTTACGTTTTTATGGCTTATATCCCAAATGTCAATGGAGAAATTGTATTGAATTTTTATAGCTCAAGTAATCTACTGAAGCACCTGACAAGGCAGCATCGACAAACACTTTTGAGTGATCCATGATCGTCGACAGATAACGCTACGGCAACCCCTGTTAAGCAGCCAAAGCTTGATTTTACACCGGCGGTGCAGAAAGTGTCTGAAGGTGAGCTTAAAAAAATGATTGCAGGCTACTTAGTGGAAGAGATGCTACCTCTGCGTACTGTAGAGTCACCGTCTTTTAGGCGCATACTGAACAATAGTGTTGCTTTCGTCAACGAAAATTATGACGAAATATCGTCGTCAACGAACCTTTTTCACGTGACGAAAACGAGACGAGACGCAACGTAAATGGTGGTCATGTGACGATGACTATAATTAAATGTATAATGTAATATCGTTGACGAATAAAAACGAGACTAAATGTGGTTTACAAAATAAAAACTATGCTAAAATGTCTCTTCATTTTCGTTGACCAAAACGAGACAAGACGAAATGTTATTTAACGTTATTTCGTCTCGTTTACTTGCGTTATTACTGGTATGCAGCATTTCTGTTTCCTGTGTTTCACTTCAGGGGCTGCATCAGATCGCACTGCGCAGACGCAGGCGACATCACATCCTCAAGCCCCATTCGCGGCATTATTTAGAAGATGCAGCTGCGTGAGTTACGGCTGTTTCACACATACTCCATGTGTAGTGCGTATGCGGTGCGGTGTGTATGCAGGAGCAGCTCGTGCTATTGTGTTTTCACATGTGCTACGTTTGCAGTGCGCAGCTGATCTACGGCTGTAATACCACAATCACAACATTTATTCTCTATTTTTTATTTCAAATCAATATTTCTAGCCTACATCCATTATGTCGCGTTGTTGAGGTAGGCTACTGTGTAGATCTCTGCTCTGCTGTTATGCACGCACCGCTCCCGCGTGCGGTGTGAGCGCTCTAACCTAACATGGGTGTGGGAAAAAATACACACCGCAAACGGAGTAGAATATGTGTGAAACAGGCGTTAGCATAAACGACAACAAACGCAGTTAAGTCTGACACAGAGAAAGGGATTCGTCTTTGGGAGAAAAAGAAGAAATGACATTTGGAAAAACTTTAATGTCATCGTGTGTAGGCAACATGTTTGGTTGGTAAAATAAATATGTTCTAAATTCATATCAGAGCGTCTTCTGTGTCTGGAATAGCATTCTTGAGTCTATAAGAGAACAATAATATATGAATGATATAATAATATAATAATAAGATAAGATTTTTTTAAATGGGTTTGGCTAAAAGAAAATGTTGGTTTCGTCTACTACTAGGTATACATATTGACTGGGTTAAATAGAATTGCATTACTAAAAAGAGACTAACATAAAATTTTCATTGACTAAAACTAGACTATGTCATTCGTTGACTAAAACTAGACTAAAATGTCATCAGTTTTCGTCGACTAAAACTAGACTAAAATGTCATCAGTTTTCGTCGACTAAAACTAGACTAGACTAAAAAGAGTATGAACGTGACTAAAACTAATAAAAACTAAAATGACAGCTTGACACAAAGACTAGACTAAAACTAAAATTAAAAAAGGCCGCCAAAAGCAACACTACTGAACAAAATACCTGCGTGTGGCAAAAAAGCAGCCCTCCCCGATCGAAAAACGTTTTCATCTTACTTAGATAAGTGTTACACTGACATGGAAATTGAGCTTAAAAGGACATTCAAGAGTCTGGAATACCGACTGCCGACATTTGGATGAGCCATAACAAAAGTTTTCTCGGAATGACGGCACATTGGATTGATCCTTCTACTTTTCTTCGTGGACATGCAGCATTAGCTTGTAAACTAGTTAGAGGGAGACACACGTATGATGTAATCGCCAATGAAATCGAACAAGTCCATTCAGCTTATGGACTTACCTCTAAAGTGACAGCAACTGTGACAGACAATGGGTCCAATTTTGTCAAAGCATTTAGAATGTTCGAGCAATCAGGTTCTGATGAGGAGTCAGAGGAAGATGAAGAGGTGACATTTACTGATGTTGCGCAGACTCTCTCCACAGACTCTGATGAAAAGTTTTCTCTCCCTCCACACTTAAAGGGTACCTATCATGGAATTTTGAAAATTACCTTTCATGTAGTGTGTAACATAGATCTAAGTGAACAAAAACATCCTGCAAAGTTTTAAATATGAAAGTTCACCGTATACAAAGTTATTGTCTCTCAAAAGTAAGAGTCAACTCTGAGTCGCTGATATGAATCGATAGACGAACGATGCACTTTCGTACGTCACTTGTACAAGTTATTTGAATTCGACACGCCCACTCAGTGCGCGCGCCGAGCAGACAGAGAAACCTGACAACAACATGTCGACGAGACTCTGTTCTGAAGTGCGAATCAAAAGCAAACTTTTTTTTTCACTGCCCAGGGACAAGCATGTGAAGACTCAGTGGCTAGAGTTTATATTTACAACTATACCACACAAGTATAGCCACCTTGAGCTGTGTTCGCGTTATTTTAATGACGATCGCTTCACAAACACAAATGCTTTCAAGTGTGGATTCGCGAGTCGCCTGATACTGAAGGAACGTTCAATACCAAGTTTATTTGGATCAGCTTCCTCCTCCGAATCACAACCTGTAAGTACTATTAATAATTGTTGCTTTTATGTGTGTGTGTGTGTGTGTGTGTGTGTGGTCTGTGTGTGTGTGTGTGTGTGTGTGCGTGCGTGCGTGCGTGCGTGTGTGTGTGTGTGTGTGTGTGTGTGTGTGTGCGTGCGTGTGTGTGTGAGAGAGTGAGAGTTATGCTCAGCAGCTTCTAGGTCTCCAATGTCATTTTTTTTGTTTTTTGAAATATGTGAAATTATGTGAAGCGTATTGTAGTACTGCAGTGCTTTATCAATATGTTTAAGCTTTGGGCTAACGCAAAATATAACTGACTGCGTCATCTGACCAATCACCGCCGATTAGCGTCACGCAAAGGAGGGGTTTGGACAAATGAGTCGTCAAACGAATCATTAGGGAGTCGGTGAGCAAATCAGGTAAAAATAAATGCATATTATAAGACAACAAAAGTGTTTTTTGTCATTGCATGCATGTAAAACTGTTGTTGGGGACTCCCAGAACATTATTAGGAACATTTTAAATGCCATAATAGGTACCCTTTAAGGTGTGCATCACACATACTGAACTTAATTTGTCATGATGTTGAGAAATGGCTAACAGCAAATGAGTCCAAAGTCATCTACAGAAGTGCTATTTAAAAGTGTTCTGCGCTGTGGACAAAAGCGAACCGTTCTTCTGTGGCTTCAGAGTTAGTAGATAATTTTTTCAAGAAAAAACTCATAGTGCCTACTTCAACACGATGGAATTAATTTCATGATGCCCTGTCCAGGATCACTGACATTCCAGTTGCTGAGTTAAATACTGTTTGCACTCAGTTTGGAATAAAATGCTTCAATGATTGGGAGTATCTGTTCCTAAATATTTATATATAGCGCTTTTCACAATACAGATTGTATCAAAGCTGCTTCACAGTATCAATCAAAACAACTCAACAATGTTTGTTTATTACTGGAAAAAAGACATCCAAGTTTGGTAGAGCTGATCAATGGTATGATTGGTTAATTAATTTGAATATCCCCAACTGAGCAAGCCAAAGGCAACAGAGGCAAGGAACCAAAAAACTCCATCAAGTGAACTAATGGTGTCCTAAAACTCCATCAGATGACCCAATGGAGAAACAAAACCTTGGGAGAACCCAGGCTCAGTCGGGGGCCAGTTCTCCTCTGGCGTTTATGAACTAGAGGCCGAATTTACAGTAACTGTAAGATAAAAAATTCATATGAATGCCTGGCTAAATAGATGCTCCGGGGTTAAATAGGATATCCTAGGAATGACCAGAAGCCTTGAATTTAGTGATCTTAAAGAGCGTGAGGGTTTGTAGGGCGATAGAAGATCCGTCAAATAGACTGGAGCTAAACCATTCAGAGCTTTATAAGTCAAAAGCAATACCTTGTAATTAATACGGAACTTTATAGGTAACCAATGAAGTGATGATAAAATCGGTGTTATATGATCATATTTTCTTGATCTAGTAAGAACTCTAGCGGCTGCATTTTGGACTAACTGTAGCTTGTTTATTGAAGATGCAGGACAACCAGCTAATAAAGCATTACAGTAATCTAGTCTCGAGGTCATGAATGCATGAACTAACTTTTCTGCATCAGAAACAGATAGCATATTATGTAGCTTAGCAATGTTTCTAAGGTGGAAAAAGGCTGTTTTTGTAACATATGAGATATGCTTTTCAAAAGACAGGTTGCAGTCTAGTATAACACCCAGGTCTTTTACTGTAGCGGATAAAGTAACAGGGCATCCTACTATGTTAAAGTCGTGCTGTGAAAGGTTTTGTAGACGGTTTTTAGAACCGATAAGTATTACCTCTGTCTTGTCTGGATTTAATAAAAGAAAATTACGTGTCATCCAATCTCTTTATATCTATAACACAATCTGTCAATTTGGATAATTTAGCGTATTCATCTGGCCGTGATGAAATATATATTTGAGTGTCATCAGCATAACAATGGAAACTAATTCCATGTTTCCTTAGAATATTACCAAGTGGCAGCATATATATTGAGAATAATAAAGGGACTAATGCAGATCCCTGCGCCACTCCATGGTTTGCCGAAGTTATGATCGATTTTTCTCCATTTAAGTAGACGAAATGGTAGCGGTCAGATAAGTATGACCTGAACCAGCTTAATGCTTGTCCTTGAACACCAGTGTAATTTTGTAGTCGATCTAAGAGTATTGTGTGATCTATAGTATCGAACGCAGCACTAAGATCAAGTAAAACTAGTACTGAGATACCGCCTTGGTCCGAAGCTAAAAGTAAATCATTTGTGATTCTAACAAGCACAGTTTCAGTGCTATGATGTGGCCTGAATCCATACTGAAACTTTTCATAGATGTCGTTTTCTTGCAAAAAAGAGCCAAGTTGAGCGGACACAAATTTTTCTAATATTTTTGACAGAAATTAAAGATTTTAAATGGGTCTGTAATTTGCTAGGTTATTTGGATCTAATTGTGGTTTCTTAATAAGAGGTTTTATTACTGCCAGCTTGAACGTTCTTGGAACATGACCTAAAGATAAAGATGAGTTAATAATATTGAGAAGAGGCTCTTCCACTATAGGTAACACTACTTTCAGTAGTTTAGTTGGTATAGGATCTAATAAACAGGTTGTTGTTTTAGATGAAGTGATGCGTTTATTTAACTCTTTTTGTTCTATGGTTGTAAAGCATTGTAATTGTTCTTGCGGGGTGATAATTGCGACTGAATTATAAGGCGCGAGCAAAGATTGAACATTTATGATTTTGATTCTGATGCTTTCAATTTTCTCGGTGATGAAGTTCATAAAATCATTACTACTAAACTGTAACGAGGTATTTTGTTCAGACATTTTGTTAGTCTAGCCACGGTATTAAATAAAAACCTTGGATTATTTCGGTTGTTTTCTATTAATTTGCTGAGGTGCTCAGCCCGGCCGTTTTAAGGGCCTTTTTATAACGTGACGTACTGTCTTTCCACGCGATTCTAAAGACCTCTAAATTATTATTTTTTCCATTTACGCTCTAAATTACGGGTTTTCTCTCTTTAAAACATACGTAGTATTATTGTACCATGGTGCTATACTTTTTTTCTCTGACCTTTTTTAATCGAATGGGTGCAACAATATCCAATGTTCTAGAGAGAATGGTGCTCATAGTGCTAGTTAGTTCGTCTAGTTCATCTGTTTGTTTGGATTCAGGCAGCAGCTGAGACAGATCAGATAAGCTATTTGAGAAATGATCTATGGTGGATGGAAGAATTGTTCTACCTGGTCGATAACGTGGCGCAGCATGACGTATTACAGCAGTGCGTAATATGCAAGTTACCATGTAATGGTCAGTGACATCATCACTTTGTGGAATGATATCTATATCGGTTGGATCGGTTCCATATGATATAATTAAATCGAGTGTATGATTAAGACGATGAGTTGGTCCGGTGACGTTTTGCTTGACCCCGAAGGAGTTTAATAAATCTGTAAACGCAGCCCCTAACGCATCATTTGAATTATCTACGTGTATGTTAAAATCTCCAACAATTAATGCTTTATCGACGTTGACCAAAAGATCTGATAGAAAAATCAGCAAACTCTTTTAGGGAATTGGCATAAGGCCCTGGAGGTCTATATATGGTAGCCAATGCTAGAGATAATAGGGATTTTTTTCTTACATCTAAGAGCGTAACATTTAGCACAAGTACTTCAAACGAATTAAACCTATGATGAGTTTTCTGAGTAACATTAAGGATATCTCTGTAGATTGTTGCAACACCGCCGCCACGACCGATCAGACGGGGCTCATGCTTATAACAGTATCCTGGCGGAGTAGACTCATTTAGACCGAAATAATCATTTGGTTTAAGCCAGGTTTCAGTAAGGCACAGAACATCGAAATTATTATCTGTGACCATTTCATTTACAATAACCGCCTTTGGTGTGAGCGATCTAATGTTTAGAATACCTAGCTTTAGAAATTGTTTTTGTTCACTAATAGCGAGATTTTTTTTTTAATAACAATTAGATTTTTTTTCTAGATCCCGTAGTAGATTTATTATTTGATCTTAGTAAACGAGGAATAGACACAGTTTCTATGCAATGTTCTACACTAGTATTAATATCAATTAAATTGATTAAATTGGTGCAGTAGAGACTGTGATTTGGATTTTTGGTTACTAGTCAAACGGTATTTAACATCTTGGAGATGTTATCCGACAGAAGATCTGCCCCGATTCTACTTGGGTGTAAGCCATCAGCGCGGAAGAGCCGGATATACAAAGGAATATTGTATTGTGTTAAAGCCACTCACTGTAGCGCTAGACATATTGCAAGGAGAAGATAACTGCTTTTTTGGAACCCTTCTTCCAACTCTGGAGATTCTAATGTCCAGGACGCTGGCACTGCGGGACGAGCTTAGGTTGACAGCATCAGGTTGACAGTATCTCTCCCTAATGTCATTGTTCAGGTAATCTGATATTTATACAGATTGCTAGATTTCTGGATTACCCATGGCATGGTTTAAATACATTTTATATTGGCATACTCTTGTATAATGGGTCTCATTCATGAAACACGAGCAGAACGAATTTTTGTGTAAATCGTGTGTAAAGTGCATCTGGTGTAAATTTTCGGATTCATTAAAATGTTCGTATTTTCCAAATGTTTGTTGGTACGAAAGAAATCTACACCTGCTCCCAGCCACGTGTAAATAGTGCGCTTAACATCCGAACGTTTGCTCATTAATAAGGCTGCATTTTAATTCAGCTTATCAGGTACATATTTACACAGCATTTTGAAAAAAAAATTATATAGAATTTATATAGAATATTTAAAAAATATTATAGTAGGCTAATTATATAGATACAGTTTTTCTTTTTACTTTTATTATGAGAGCCAGTAATAGCATCTGCAAACGGAAAACTTTAATCAAATAATTAATTGCTTTCAATAGGACTGGCCAAACTAATAGCCCCTTAATTGTTACGCAAATCGTTTCCTATAAAATGACCAGAATCAGACATAACAAGAAACATTTACGATGGCTGATATAGCGCTTTTGCTAGATTTGGCAGATAGAGCGCTGCGCAAAAGGCGTATTTTCAGAGACCGTGCAGACTTACTTGCCGAGAATGATGACTGGTTAATTAGTCGTTTCAGGCTACCCAGACCAGTTCTTTTGCATTTATGCAATATATTGGAGGCCAATCTAAGAAGGCAAACTAGAAGATCCCACAGCATCCCAGCACACTTGCAGGTGTTGTCCGTGCTTGGTTTTTTGGCAACAGGAACATTCCAGCGGGAGATTGCAGACAGGTCAGGGATATCTCAGTCATCCATGAGTCGCATCATCCCAAATGTTCTTGATTGCATAATAGGGCTAATGTCCCAATATATAAAATTCCCCTATAACCTTGTCCATCAGTTGGAGGTGAAGCAAAGATTCTTTGCTATTGCAAACCTGCCAAACGTAATAGGAGCAATTGATTGCACACACATTCGCATCAAGGCGTCATCCCATGATGCATTTCCTTTTCTGAATAGGAAAAACTATCATTCCATCAATGCGCAACTAATTTGTGACGCTAAATGTGCACTACTTAATGTAGTGGCCCGCTGCCCGGGTGGTACTCATGATAGTTTCATTCTTCGGAGCAGCTCAGTTGCTAGGCGTCTGGACAGTGGTGCAGTTACAGACGGATGGCTAATTGGTATGTACAATCTTATTTATTCACAACATTTGACAAATATTTGACACTTTCCCTCCCCTCCCCTACACTCAGGTGACAATGGTTATCCCCTGACACCATGGCTTATGACCCCATTGATAAATCCCCAAAGCCGGCAGGAGATGGCATACAATGAAGCACACACAAAATCTCGGTCAGTTATTGAACGCACAAACAGCATCTTAAAGGGGCGCTGGTGGTGTTTGGACACATCAGGTGGTACACTGTTATACAGACCAGAAAAGGTTTGCAAAATAATATTGGCCTGCTCCGTTCTACACAACATTGCCATGGAACATGGTCTGCCAGACCCGTGTCAGGGTAATGAGAACAGGAAGCAAGATGTAAGTGAAAATATTTAATATGATGAAGTATGATATAAAGAGTCCAGAGAAGACAGGTTAGTGGCGCAGGGACCCCGATGGTCAGATGGATCTGGTGAAGACAGTGCAGTAGTGCGGTGAGTAGTGTCCAGTGAAGATAAATGGTCCAACGAAATCCACAGGAACAAACAGGAACAAGGAAGGCACAAGACTCGAGACATTCGACTGGAACACACACCAGGAAACCACAAACAACGATCTGACAATGGAGATGAGAAAGTGATGAGCATATATACACATGATGAGATGAGCTGCAGCTGTTAACAGGAGTGATGAGTGATAACTGATGATTGCTAATGGGCTGACACGCCCACCTAATCAGCACACACACACACACACAACAACAGAAACACGGACAAGAAGGAAAAATAGGATTTATGAACCGTGACAGTACCCCCTTCCCTAGGAACGCCTCCTGGCGTTCCCAGGCTCCCTTACCTGTCGATTGTAATCATCGATAAGGGAGTGATCCAGGATGTCTCTGGCTGGTACCCAACTTCTCTCCTCCGGACCGTAACCTTCCCAGTCCACCAAGTACTGAAATCCGCGTCCCCTCCGTCTCGAGTCCAGAACACCATTGACCGAATAAGTAGGTTCCCCTTCTACGAGTCGCGGCGGGGGGGGGGGGGGGAAACTGGGACTGGCGGATTAATGCGAGCAAAGAAAACGGGCTTAATTTTGGATACATGAAAGACGGGATGAATCCTCCTGTACACTGGCGAAAGATTGAGGCGGACTGTCACCGGACTAATGATTTTAGTGACAGAGAACGGGCCAATGAATTTAGGTGCAAGCTTATTCGAAACGGAGCGGAATGTCCTTGGTAGAAAGCCACACTTTGGAACCGACGACGTATACGGGAGGCCTACGCCGGTGGCGATCGGCTTTGGCCTTGGTGCGCGCCCCCACTTGGAGTATAGTCTCACGGGCTCTAGTCCAAGTGCGGCGACACCTCTGGACAAAGGCGTGGGCGGAGGGGACCGACTAGGAAAAATAGGTGGCTAGTATCCTACACTACACTCAAACGGTGATAGGCCCGTGGATGACACTGGCAACGTGTTGTGGGCGTACTCCACCATAGACAGTTGCTGGCTCCAAGAGGAAGGATTCTTGGACACTAAACATCGCAACTTTCTCTCCAAATCCTGGTTGGCTCGCTCAGTTTGACCATTGCTCTGGGGATGGAACCCAGAGGACAGACTGACAGTCGCACCCAGGAATTTACAAAACTCTCGCCAAAATTTGGACACAAATTGGGGTCCTCTGTCAGAAACCACGTCTGTCGGGAGGCCATGTAGCCGAAAGACGTGGTTAACGACAACCAGCGCTGTCTCCTTGGCTGAGGGTAATTTGGGCAAGGGAATGAAATGGGCCGCCTTCGAGAACCGGTCCACCACGGTCAAAACTACCGTGTGACCCTGGGAGGGTGGGAGGGCGGTAATAAAATCTAGAGCGATATGGGACCAGGGTCTCGAAGGCACCGGCAGCGGTTGAAGTAACCCATCTGGGGGTCGATTGGAAGTCTTACCCGTGGCACAAACTGAGCAAGCCAAGACAAAACTGTGAACGTCGCGAGCCATGAGAGGCCACCAGAATCGTTGCTTGACTAAAACCTTAGTGCGATTGACCCCAGGATGGCAAGCCACATTGGAACAGTGTCCCCACTGAATGACGCTGGACCGTAAACCCTCAGGCACAAATAAACGATTCGGTGGACAACGGATCGGAGGCGTTACCCCTTCTAAGGCCTTCTTGACCTTCGATTCGATCTCCCATGTGAGTGTAGAGATGAATAGGGTCTCTGGTAAAATGCACTCGGGAGTAGACGGGCGATCGGAACGGTCAAAAATACGTGATAAAGAGTCGGGTTTGATGTTCTTGGAACCCGGGCGGTACGAGAGAGTAAAATCAAAACGACCGAAAAAAAGAGCCCACCGAGCCTGCCTGGAGTTTAGTCTTTTAGCAGTCCGAATGTATTCTAAGTTCTTGTGGTCAGTCCAGACGATAAAAGGTACCCCCGACCCTTCTAACCAGTGGCGCCACTCCTCCAATGCTAACTTGACCGCCAACAACTCTCTGTTGCCAATGTCATAATTACGCTCGGCAGGGGATAAACGATGAGACAAAAACGCGCAAGGATGCATCTTGTCGTCTGAAGGAGAACGCTGGGATAGCACTGCACCTACCCCCACTCTGACGCATCGACCTCCACCATGAACTGACGTGATGGATCAGGGGTTATCAGGATGGGGGCTGAAACGAAGCAACCCTTCAGTTTAGCAAACGCCGCCTCGGCTGCGTCTGACCACCTGAACGTCGTTCTGGGGGAGGTCAAGGCGGTCAGAGGTGTGGCTAGTTGGCTGAAATTGCGAAATGAACGCCGGTAGAAATTGGCGAACCCCAGGAACCTCAGTAGGGCCTTACGGGAATCTGGACTTGGCCAATCCACCACAGCCTTAACCTTCTCAGGATCCATGCGCATTCCCTCAACCGAGATGATGTAACCTAGAAAAGGAACAGACTGTGCATGAAAAGCGCATTTCTCCGCCTTGACAAAAAGCCCATTCTCTAGCAACCTCTGAAGCACTTGTCGGACGTGCTGCACGTGTTCCTGGAGAGACGATGAAAAAATCAATATGTCGTCCAGGTAGACATATATGAACTGATCGACCATGTCTCGCAATACGTCATTGACAAGTGCCTGGAAGACCGCTGGGAAGTTGGAAAGCCCGAACGGCATAACCAAGTATTCAAAGTGCCCCCTGGGGGTGTTAAATGCGGTCTTCCACTCATCCCCCTCCCTGATGCGGACCAAATGATAAGCATTCCTTAAATCCAATTTCGTGAAGATAGATGCTCCTTGCAACCTCTCGAAGGCTGAAGACATCAACGGCAAAGGATAAGTATTCTTTACCGTGATGTTGTTCAACCCCCGGTAATCAATACAAGGTCGCAACGATCCATCCTTCTTCCCCACAAAAAAGAACCCCGCCCCCGCTGGAGAAGAGGAAGGGCGGATGAATCCCGTTGCTAGCGAATCAGAAATGTATTTCTCCATGACCTCTCTCTCTTGGACAGAGAGTGAATATAACTTGCCCTTAGGCGGAGACGTACCTGGCAGTAACTCTATAGCACAGTCATAGGGATGATGCGGGGGAAGAGAAGCAGCCCGAGACTTACTGAACACCTCCTTCAGGTCCAGGTACTCCGTGGGCATGTTAGATAAATCCACTGCTTCCTCCTGAAACACAGGGACAGAAACAGACGGACAAGCAGAGACAAGACAAGACTTATGACAATAACTGCTCCACGCCGACACAGACTTGAGCTGCCAGTCCACTTTGGGGTTGTGACGAGTGAGCCAGGGGTGACCAAGGACGATGGGTGCAAGAGGAGTGTCCAGAATGAAAAAGGAGATGGTCTCTGTATGATTGCCTGATGTGATAAGGGTGATGTCTTCGGTAGCCAGTGAGATGGTGGGGAGTTTTTGACCATTGAGGGCGTGTACTGCAATGGGGTGCGAAAGGTGTCTGAGGGGAACTTGAAATGTGCGTGCAAAGTTGTGATCCATGAAATTACCTTCCGCCCCTGAGTCCAGAAGTGCCCGACAGTCGTGGAGGTGAGTTGACCATCGGAGCCTTACCGGAAGGAGAGTAGATGTGGATGAGGTCTTCTCGGCAGAGATCCCACCCGACAGTAGCCTCATACTTACTGTCGGGCTGGGCCTTTTAAAGGACAACCGTAAGCGAAATGTCCAGCTCCTCCACAGTACATGCAAAGGCCCAGGGATCTCCGCCTCTCCTTCTCCTCCCGGGAAAGCCGGGCTCGACCCACCTGCATGGGCTCAGGATCGTAAACGGGGCTGACCGCGCACCCGCCTCCAGAACGTTGACCCTCGAACCCTGCAGAAGGACGGTTAGGTGGAACTCGTCGATCTATTCTTGAGAGACGTGCGTCCACTCTCAGGGCCAGGGCAATGAGATCATTGAGCTTAGTGGGAAGATCCATGGCGTAGATTTCCTTTTAGACGCGGTCAGCCAGCCCATGCAGGAACATGTCCCACTGCGCCTCCTCGTTCCATTGGCTCTCTGCTGCTAGAGTGCGAAATTCAATCGAAAAGTCAGATACGGATCTCTCTCCTTGTCGAAGATCTGCCAGCACCCTAGCAGCTTCTCTTCCCGCAGCAGATCGGTCAAATACTCGCCGCATCTCGTCAGAGAGCTTCTGGAACGAGGAGCAGCAGTCGTCTTGATTTTCCCACACCGTCGTTCCCCAAAGTGCCGCCCTCCCAGACAGCAATGTCAGGACAAATGCAACCTTGGTTCGCTCTTCCTGGAATGTCCTGGGTTGAAGAGAGAAATGCATTTCGCATCGGGTTAAAAAAGCTCGACAGTAGTTAGATTCACCTGAATAAGGCTCGGGAACCGGCAGACGAGGCTCTGACTGGGAGGGTCCCGCTGGTGGTGGTGGGGGAATCGGCGGTGTGGGTGGCGCAGTGGGAATCCGAAGCTGTTGGATCTGTTGGGTGAGCCCGGACACCTGCGCCACTAAAGCCTGAACGGCGCGAGCTGTATCGTTGAGGTTTTTCTCCTGCGTGTCCATTCTCTGAATACTGCTGTTCACAAACGCATCCAGTGAACTTGAAGATCCACTTGCTGCTTCCATGATGGTCAGATCGTTCTGTCAGGGTAATGAGAACAGGAAGCAAGATGCAAGTGAAAATATTTAATCTGATGAAGTATGATATAAAGAGTCCAGAGAAGACAGGTTAGTGGCGCAGATGGTCAGATGGATCTGGTGAAGACAGTGCAGTAGTGCGGTGAGTAGTGTCCAGTGAAGATAAATAGTCCAACGAAATCCACAGGAACAAACAGGAACAAGGAAGGCACAAGACTCGAGACATTCGACTGGAACACACACCGGGAAACCACAAACAACGATCTGACAATGGAGATGAGAAAGTGATGACCATATATACACATGATGAGATGAGCTGCAGCTGTTGACAGGAGTGATGAGTAATAACTGATGATTGCTAATGGGCTGACACGTCCACCTAATCAGCACACACACACACACACAACAACAGAAACACGAGACAAGAAGGAAACATAGGATTTATGAACCGTGACACCCAGAGGATATAATTAGACCTGATCATGGTATGGTGCCTCCAAGGTTGCCTCCGACACATAGACATACCTCTTGCTGCAATTGCAAAGTGACAGGTTCTGTGCAGAGGCAACACTGCGGGATGCTGCTGGATATACCGGTTCAGGGGCCGGAAGATGAACAGATCCAGTTGCCGCTTCAGTGGTCTTATGAGCGGACACAGTTGGCATTTGTCTGTCTTTACAAAAAAGTAAAATATGCTCAAATGTAAACTGCTTTGTGTATTTCCTCTAAAATTATATTTTTTATTTTACCATGTCAGCTGGCCCCAAAGAAAACATGAAAAGAAGCCTTACCATCTGATTGTGCTGAAGTGCTTTTCTGCAAAGGGGTTTCATCACTGTCACCATCGGGAATTATACCCGACAGAGAGGTTTCGCCAATTATGCTAATGATGCGTTCATCGCATGTAGATATGCTTGATGATGATGGTGGTCCTCCTCCAGTTTGAGTACGATTTTTTTCGAAATGAACTCATACGTTTTTTGCAGTCAAGCTTCATGTCGAACCATTTTCTTTTAACTTCTGGGACTGTTCGATTAACAGATGCAACTCTATTAACTGCATCTGTAATATGCTGCCAAGCTGCCTTTTTTTTAGGACCTGATACGCCACTATGTACGCTTGAAAATAAAATGTTGCGTTTTGAATAAACTTCTGACAATAAAACTTCTATTTCTGCATCTGTGAAATTTTTCTTTTTCGTTCGGTTTTGAGAAGACATGTTGAAATCCTTCGTTTGGTGTCATAATATGATGCCCATATATAGTTGTCAGTCGGATTTAATGGGGGGGATTTATAGTAATTGAGAATGAACGTGCACACGCATCCCATTTACGACTGATTGGAATTCATTAACACACACACACATTTCACTATCACATCTGACGTTTACGAAGTATTTGTGAATCAGGAGAAGAGTTTTCGGAAAGATCTCTTTACGTGCAAATCACTCACATATTTACTCGTATATTTACAAATGTTTCATGAATGAGACCCATTGTGAAGTGTCTGATGTATTTTTTTTTTCTCATAGGCTATCAAGACACGCTTTTCCTCTATGATGGACAATAAAAAAGCTCTCCTGGCTGCAGTCACTTTGCCCAAATTTAAGTTACGCTGGATCAGAGAGGAACAGAAAAAAGACACTGTTAGGGCAATGCTTACTACAGAGTGCCGTGGGTTGCCTCTTGAAGACCAACAGCATAATGATCAACATCACAACAAGCATGCTGACTCCACTGATGACTTTTTTTCATTTGAGGTGGAGGATTGTGCCTTCTCTGCTGAAACAGAGGTCATGGAATATTTGAAATCTACAGGGTCTGACCTGGGTGTTCTTAGACAGTATCCCAGGATTAAGGCTATTTCACTGAGGTACAACACAGCCACACCATCAAGCGCACCAGTGGAAAGGCTTTTCAGCCTGGGTATTCTTGTGCTCACCCCCAGGAGGAACCGACTGTCAAGCAAACGTTTTGAGAGACTTACATTAATGAGATACAACCACTTTTTCAAAAAGGTGGCAGCACAGTCAACTGAGCAGTAGAAATTAGTTTTTGTTGAAAAACATATGACCGCATACAGTATGCATGAAATATGTTGCTCATTGCTTTGAATAGTAAGTCTATTTTTTGTTATTCATATGTATTAGAATAATTAAAAAAATGTTGTTATTCAGT
The DNA here is from genome assembly GCA_036326025.1 of Chrosomus eos. Classification (NCBI taxonomy): domain Eukaryota; kingdom Metazoa; phylum Chordata; class Actinopteri; order Cypriniformes; family Leuciscidae; genus Chrosomus; species Chrosomus eos. Next base: position 41,565,905 of record CM070823.1, read on the forward strand.
TAAGTAAAGGTTACATTTGTTAATGAAATGTTATGAAATATGTTGCTCATTGCTTTGAAAAACTTAAAATGTATTGATTTTTGCAGAGTAATTCTATTTTTTGTTATTCATATATGTATTAGAATAATTAAAAAATGTTATTCAGATATGTAGCAGAATAATTCTGTTTAACTAAAGACTACATTTGTTACTAAAATGTTATGAAATATGTTGCTCATTGCTTTGAAAAACTTAAAATTTATTGATTTTTGCAGAGTAATTCTGTTTAACTAAAGATTACATTTGTTACTAAAATGTTTAAGTATGATGTCTTAATAAAGATAAAATGCTTTAAAAGGATAAACTATTCCATGTTTGACTCATATTTAATTATTAAAAGAGTTTCATTTCTATTGTCTATCTGGTCAAGGTTTATAGGAATTTTAAGAAGTAATTTGTTTAATTACTTGTTGAGTAATTAAATTACTTTTCAGACAGAGTAATTAGAAAAGTATTTTAAATACAATATTGATGATGTAATTAGTAATTAATTACTTATTTGAACTTACCCAACACTGGTTAACATACACTTTTGATTTGATTTATACAAGTGTATTAGCATATGTTGAGATTAACCGGACTAATAAATACTGTAAAAGATTTGTTCATTGTTAGTTTAAATTACCTGTTTAACAAGTGATACATTATTGTAGTGTTACCTTTTTTTATCTAACGTAACACCATTCAGATATTTTCAAGTGTCCACTCACTGTAACATTTGCATACATTTGCATGACTTGACTTGAGAAATGTTTCTTGATCATCAAATAATCATATTAGAATGATTTCTGAAGGATCATGTGACACTGAAGACTGGAGTAATGATGCTGAAAATTCAGGTTCCATCACAGGAGTAAGTTTCAGTTAACAGCAGAAAACAGATATTTTAAATTTAAATGTTTTTTACTGTATTTTGGATCAAATAAACTGGCTAACTGAGGCTAACTGCTAGCCTCATTGATTTAGTCCACATTTCAATAAACCCTAAAACAAATGGTAAAATAAAGCCCAATATCTGAAGGAGATTTGGTAATCAAGTCAATATCACAGGGTAACACTTTTATCAGTTTGTGACCAACAGTTGAGGCAAAAGAGAGATTAGCATTCGGTAAAATGAGCAGATTGATTATGCTACAAGAGCTACAAAAATGAACCCTTCATACGGATCGGATCATACTTGTATCGCCATGATTGAACACATTACCACTAAAATGAAAAAGTAATTGATATCTGCTATGAAGTACACTGATTGTTTTGTGAGTTTGACGGTTGATGAAAGCAGTAACTTTGGTAAAAGCTATTTAATAATTTATTTGAGAGCATATGTGACAGACAGAGAGGGTATTGAAAACATTGTTCTTGGATCTTGTAGAGCTATATAAGGGAACAACAGCAGAGGCATTGTATCAAGCTTTTAAAGGGATAGTTCACCCAAAAATGAAAATTAAGTCATTAATTACTCACCCTCATGCTGTACTAACCCCGTAAGTCCTCCGTTCATCTTCGGAACACAAATTAAGATATTTTTGATTAAATCTGAGCGGTGCATCACTCCTCCATAGGCTTCCAAAGGAATTGAAACTTGACGGCCCAGAAAGTCATTGAAGAAAATGTTTAAATATTTCATGTGCCTACAGTGGCTCCCTATAAGTTTATCAAGCGACGAGAATACTTTTTGTGCGGAAAAGACGAGACGAGAGTTCAAGAGATTTCCAGGACGCATGCGCGAGAACTGACGTTCTTCTTCTACTAACATGTACAGCGCGCGTCTTCCTCTGCTTGTAAGATGCGCGCTGTGTAGTAGAAGAAGAACATCAGTTCTCGCGCATGCGTCCTGGAAATCTCTTGAACTCTCGTCTTAGGCCCACAAGGAAGTAATGGAATAGTCGAATAAAGTCGTTATTTTTGTTTTTTTCCGCACAAAAAGTATTCTCATCGCTTGATAAACTTATAGTGGAGCCACTGTAGGCACATGAAATATTTAAACATTTTCTTCAATGACTTTCTGGGCCGTCAAGTTTCAATTCCTTTGGAAGCCTATGGAGGAGTGATGCACCGCTCAGATTTAATCAAAAATATCTTAATTTGTGTTCCGAAGATGAACGGAGGACTTACGGGGTTAGTACAGCATGAGGGTGAGTAATTAATGACTTAATTTTCATTTTTGGGTGAACTATCCCTTTAACAAGACCCTTTCAACAGCAGTTTGTACAATGAATATTTAAAATCACACCAGGTCAGCATTGCCACGGATGGAGCATCAGTCATGACAGGAAGAGAGAGTGGACTGATTGCAAAGTTGAGAAAAGACTTCCCTTCATTTAAGGTCATTGGGAAAGTATTGATTTGCAGCAGTATATCTTATGATACTCTGTGTAAAAAGAGAAAAAATATTCTGCTCAATTTAAAGGGTACCTATTATGGCATTTAAAATGTTCCTAATATTGTTCTGGGAGTCCCCAACAACAGTTTTACAAGCATGAAATGACAAAAAACACTTTTGTTGTCTTATAATATACATTTATTTTTACCTGATTTGCTCACCGACTCCCATATGAATCGTTTAGCGAGTCATTTTTCCAAACCCCGCCTTTGCGTGACGCTAATCTGCGGTGATATGTTAGCTACCATAGCCCAAAGGAGTGACACCGAGCCGACGGGGTGTCATTGGTTGTTGCGTTAATTCTTACCCAGATACAATAGTGCTATTTTCTGATTGGCTAACAACACTAGACGAACAACACCAGAGAGGACTCGGAGACGCGCTTGATTCCTGCCGGTTCCACAGTGAGTGAGAGCGGCGCGGCCAGAGTTTTGGGCGCTGCAGCATATTGAATATATTACAAATAGTTTTTCAGCGTGAGAAATACAATGTGTAGCGGGAGAGTGTGACAAAAGACCGAAATGAGTGACTGTCACGCTCAATGCGTGACACTTGAGAGCCCTGCACTTCACATATTTCATTACAATTGACATTGAAGACCTAGAAGCTGCGCTGTGTACACAACACACAAACTAATTATTGAGCATGATACATAAAACATAAAAGCAACCATTAATATTAGTAATACTTACAGGTTGTGATTCGGAGAAGGAAGCTGATCCAAATAAACTCGGTACTGAACCTTCCTTCAGTATCAGCTGGCTCGCAAATCCATACTTTATAGCATTTAGGTTTGTGAAGCAATCACAATCGTCTCCGAACGCAATAAGTGGGCGTATCTTATTCAAATAACGTGTACAGGTGACGTCATAAAGTTAGAGAAAAAGCATCGTTCGTCGAACGATTCATATCAGCGACTCAGAGTCGACTCTTACTTTTGAGAGACAATAACTTTGTATACGGTGAACTTTCATGTTTAAAACTTTGCAGGATGTTTTCGTTCACTTAGATCTATGTTACACACTACATGAAGGGCAATTTTCAAAAATCCATAATAGGTACCCTTTAATATTGTGTGTTTTAGCCAGTACCTTGAAAATGCATGGATAGGGCACTCATACCCATATTTAATACTGTTTCGGGACATTAACTAAACTATATTTGTTGTCTGAATCAGTTGCTGGTGATGAAGTCACTGTAGGAGGTTGGATGATCAGTGTGGAAAACAACGTCATCTGTGAAGGCATCCAACAGACCATCATCACTGGCCTTGCTGCAGTTTTTGCCAACTACCTATGTCTTTAATTTGCAGTACCAAGAAGGACATTGGAGTTTGTTCAAAGGTAATCCTCTGCTAGTCCTAAATGTTGTTTGGACATTTAGTCCCTCTTATCAGCTCTGTTCAGGAATGTTAAATTGGTTACTTTCTCTTGTTCCTATATTGACTTTATACCCTAAACCCTAGCCCTAAATTAACACATGCATTCAAATGTAGCACTGGGTTCAGGCCAAATGTATCGTCATGCTGCATGTTTTGAATAGAAAGAGTAATTCTCTCACGTCGACAAATGGAGGACAAAACAGTGCAAGCACATAAACAGCGCGGAAGTAAATTACAACAGTGTGATCACCCTGACAAAGCTCGCACGTAAACATGCAACACTCAAATCCCACACTCTAGGACAAAACCTTCCTGTTAACAAATGCTATTGGCTGTTGGCCTCTTATTTTGATTGGCTGTTGTTGGCCCTCAAAACAGAAAGTGGGATCCGGGATGACAGACTGTATGAGTTTCTTTCTTCTGTTGGTAACCAGACAGTTGACGGCACCCATTGACTTCCATAGTATTTTTTATGGTACTATGCTCAACTGTCTGGTCAGCAACATTCTTTTTCTTCTGTTGAACACACTCTTTCTCTTTCTTTTTGATGACAACATTTTCATTTTTGTGTAAACTATCCCTTTAACACTACTGACAAAGTTATATAATGCTGTCTACATTAATCTGAAATACTAATCAAAAACTAAACATGATGCAAAAACTGCCATAATGGCAACAACCTAGAATATTTATATTGTGAATGCAATGGGTTTTGTATGTCTAAAGTGCAATCAATCTTTACTAATCTCACCTAATATACTGCATTATATTTCTCTGTAATTACATTGTAGACGCTTTGTTGGTGTAAACCCCGAGAGAGGAACAAAAGCTAGCCAGACAAAGATGGTGTCCAAGAAGACGGGGAAGCTTGTCCAGAGAAAGGCAACCACTGTGAATTTGCATGTGGCCACCCTTTAAAAAACCTCATAGACTTTGAGTGGGGCTTTATTTAATCAGGTGAACTCAGAGCATTGTGCAACTATGTAATTCATTGAAGATTTGATATCTTATTAGCTTTAATAAAAGCATGTTTTAAGGTCACCTTTTGTTTGAGCCATTTGTTTGCAAGCAATTTTCAGTAGGGTGACCAAACGTCCTGTTTTCCCAGGACATGTCCTGTTTTCACGTCCTGTCCTGGCCGTCCTGTCTGTTTTTTAAAAAGTGATGAAAATGTCCTGGTTTTCATTATTTTTCATTGGGCCATTAAGCGTGTACTTTAAATACACGCTTGCCTTTGCACACAAAACATATGACTTTGGCTTCACCCCCTCTTGTTATAATCAGCGCGTTCCTCAATCCGCAGCGTCAAGCACAGAGCACGTCAGACTCAGAATCATCAGAATACAGAGGCCGGTGTGTGTGTGTGTGTGTGTGTGTGTGTGTGTGTGTGTGTGTGTGTGTGTGTGTGTGTGTGTGTGTGTTCATCGCAGCCTCATTGGTCTGTCACATGCTTGTCAATGTCAGAATATTTGAAATCACCAATCAAAGTAGGCGGACTTTACACGTTCACAGAATTTTAGCAGCGTGACGCTTCAGTTTACTGTCAAGTGCGAGGTAAGATGTAAGTAGCTAACAGCGTAAAAAAAAGAAAAAAAAGCCCAAATGTTAATTCACAGACGATTTACAGAGAAAATTTCTGTGTTTTCGTTTCGGTCAGGATCTGTGTAAAGCAGAATGCATGAACTGCAAAGCTGGCACGTGTCGTGTTAAGGTGCTAGCGACCTAGAAGCCCACATAAAGAAAGTATAGGCTAAGAGAACATCAGGAGGATTCAAATTTTTTTTTTTTTTTTTTTTACTGAAATAGTGTAGTAGATTTTTTAATTTATTTTTGTAGTAGATTTTTAACCTATGCTATGGCCATGAATATAAATAGTGTCATGTAAAAGGTGTTAAAAGCTAAACTTTTTTTAAAATAGTATTCTATTATTGCGGGCCAAACATTGAATGGAAAGGATGTATTACTTTATGTATTAAAGTACAATAACATAGTTGCAAGGTTGTGAATGCATTTGTCAAGTATTTTTTGATGCATTCTCCCCCAAACCACGCCCCCACCCCTTAACCATGCCTCCCCAAAAATCACGCCCCGCCCCTCAACCACGCCCCCCGTCCTGTTTTCTGAAAACTAAAATATGGTCACCCTAATTTTCAGTGTTTTTTATTTTAAAATGAAAATTTTTAAATTGTCAGATTCTAGTAGTGTTACAATGTAAAGATCACATTTTAGAGTATTTTAATATACTTTATAGTAATACCTATTTTTTTACAGTCTATGAGTAATTCGTTCGGTTCACAAGACGTCACTGTAGCTTTGTGCCGCCATCTTTACGACCGACGGTCTCAGTAATGCCTGCAACATGTTGTGCAGTTGGCTGGAACAACAGTGGAAAGAGGAACCCCCAACTGGTATTTTTACATTTGTACTGTAACGTGCTGATCTACCTAACGGGACACGAGTTGGCATGCGCTGCATCATGTCTCATATTGTGTATAATGTCTCATATTTCTGTGCGCACACACCTGACCCGAAGCGTGCGGCCATAGACCCCTATACAGCGCGCGAGTTATGAACTGAGCTCTGTTTCGTGTTGAATGGACAAATACGCACAACATTATGTTTAAATGTCCGTTTTGGAGAGTATTCACTTAAAATATGTCGGTTATGTCTTACACAGAGTTGTCATCCAGTCTCTTTGGTAGAGAGAGAGAGAGACGAGGAATACAAACAAACAAGCATGCAAATGGAAATGATCGCGACCGGAAAAAACATCGAGCTCATTTTTTTTTATCGTGCGATTAATTGATTATGACTATCGCGACAGGCCTAATCCAGATGACAGCTAGCCGTGAGCCGTGGCTATAAGCTACCAGATGGTAAGTCACTAGCTAACATCTCGTTACCTAGTCAGAGCAAATTACCACCAAAATCATACATTTGAATTTTAAAAAAAATAATACCTACATTTCACATGATTAAATATAAATCCGTGGTGGCCAGGTGCCGCACTGTTACCCACAGCATATTGATATGCATCGATAACGTTACTCTTGAAAGCCTTCAAGCGATCCCCACTGTATGGGGAGGGGTTATGCATAATATAAACAAACAAATTGGGGCAAGTATGAGGCAGATAATAATGGACAAACGAAAACTGGGAGTAACAAGTAAGGATTGGAGCCTAAAATTAAAATTTTCTCCAGTTATCTCTGTCTCTCTCTCATTCAAACGAGCAGTTTGGGCGCCCATAACGGGCGAGATCGGTCGTAAATATGGCGGCGTTCTATTTGGTGTGACGTAGGTGGCATCTATGAATACACAGTTTATGAAGATTACAGCACCAACACTAATATAACAATATAATGGCAGCTGAACACCTGACAGTATTATACTGTGCAGCCTATATTTCCTACAGCACAGTACTGTAGTATTTTGTACAGTAATAAACTGTTGTTTCAGATTACAGCATTCTACAGGTAAATCTAGCTGCCTGTAGTTTACTGTAAATTAACGGGGACATTTTTACAGTAATAAACTGTTGTTTCAGATTACAGCAGGTCCACTGTAAAATTAAAGCATTCTACAGGTAAATCTAGCTACCTGTAATTTACTGTAAATTAACGGGGAAATTTTTTACAGTGTGGGTCTGTACCAACAGCAGGTCAGCAACAGCTCAGAACAAAAAAAGCCCACTCACAGCTCTGAACGGGTTAGCACCAACAAAAGCACAGAGCAAGTCAGATACCTGGAAACATCAGTTAGAAGTATGGAGTAAACAATACTCCCTATTAGCCAACAGTTGAGGCAAAAGAGAGATTAGCATTCGGTAAAATGAGCAGATGATTATGCTACAAAAATGGACCCTTCATACGGATTGGATCATACTTGTATCGCCATGATTGAACACATTACCACTAAAATGAATAAGTAATTGATATCTGCTATGAAGTACACTGATTGTTTTGTGAGTTTGACAGTTGATGACAGCAGTAACTTTGGGAAAAGCTATATAATTTATTTGAGAGCATATGTGACAGACAGAGAGGGTATTGAAAACATTGTTCTTGGATCTTGTAGAGCTATATAAGGTAACAACAGCAGAGGCATTGTATCAAGCTCTTAAGAAGACCCTTTCAACAGCAGCTTGTACAATGAATATTTAAAATCACACCAGGTCAGCATTGCCACGGATGGAGCATCAGTCATGACAGGAAGAGAGAGTGGACTGATTGCAAAGTTGAGAAAAGACTTCCCTTCATTGAAGAGCATTCCTTGTCTTGCACACAAGCTAGAGTTGGCAGTGGACGATGTTGTTCAACTGGATGTAACCACTTTGAAATCTTTATTTCAAAGTTGTATAAGTTTTACCACCAATCTCCAAAAAATGGCAGACTGCTCTTCAACATCTCACTGCTGAAGATTGGGCAGATTTTCTCCATTCACTGGGTTAATTCGTCCCTTTGGAATTATAAGGTTCTATCTGCATTCTGACTGGTTTTGAGATATTGAGCTTTAAAGTTTTTGCAATCCATTCGACTGTGTAGAAAGAACCTTTTTATTTTCTAAATAAAAAGTTCCAAAATGTACACAACTTAAAAAATAACATCACATAATTTAAAGAAGTGGTCACAGAATAAGAATATCTGAATAACTAAATTTTTACAAAAATGTCAGATAGAACCTTATAATTCCAAGGAGACGAATTGCCAGCACTGTCAGAGCTGTTTTGGCAGGACTTTCCAGCACTTGCCACAGAAAATCTGCACTGATGTGGATTGGTGAAAATTCAGTGGACTATTGAGGAAACTCAGCAGCACAGGTTTTGTTAAAGACCTTGCACTGATAAAAGATGTGCTGCATGAGTTTCTGTCATGGTGGAATATATATATATATATATCACAGGAAGCAATAGCGAGTGAAGATACTTTATTAAATAACTCAGTCCAATGCAGTAGCCAGATGAACACGGTAACGCAGGGACTTCGATGGCCAACACGGTGAAGTGAAGACAGACGGTGAGACAAATCCACAGACGATACGAAGAACAGAAACTCCAAGCACGGTAGAAAACTCCAGGGAACACGAGACGATCAGGAACACGAGAAGCAGACAGGGACACACCAAACAACGATCTGACAAGGATGAGAAAACAGCGGTGAGTATAAATAGTGTGGTGATGATCAACAGCAGCTGGTGATGTGATGATGAGCAGCTGGAGCAGATCAGGTAATGCCATACAGACACGCCCCTCACACACGTGCACTCATACAACAACATAAAGACGAGACTGGAAGGAAACAGAGATGTCTACCGTGACAGTTTCAAAGTAGAGGTATACACGGAGCACCAGAGACCCAAGGACCCGGGATCCGACCTGGGACCCGTACGGGTTCGGATCAATATTTTAAAATCCATCATCCATCCATCCCTCCATCCACTCATCACTCCATTCATCCATCCCTCCATCCATTTTCTATCAATCCATCCATTCATAAATCCATCCAGTCATTTTTCCATCCATCCCTCCCTCCATCTATCCCTCCCCCATCCATTTTTTTCCATCATACCAACCATCCATTCATCTCTCCCTCCATCTATCCCTCCATCCATCCCCCATCCATTTTTTCCATCATACCAACCATCACTGCATGAAAAGTGGGATTTTCGTCCCCGTAAAGGGCCGGGAATCTCCCTAATTTTCGTCAGTTAATGACAATTTACAGCCTGCGAACGTCGCGTTCGCCTGTGCCAAATACTGACGGAAACGGACCAATGACGTAAGTGGAGAGCTCACGGAGGTGCTAATGGTTCTAATTAGCATATGAATAGCAGCGCCCATGCGCGCCTTGCCAGAGAATGGCTTGAATTTCCTCGCTCAGTATTGGTTGAAAACCACTACATTTAAACAAGAAAAATCACTCGTGATTGGTTGGCAGATCTGTTACTATTGGTCACCCTGCCTGCCTCATTATAAATGTAAACCCCAAAATTATAATATATATAAAATGATTTATTAAATTATATAAATTAAATTTATATATTCAATTATTTATATATATATATATATTCATATGATATGCTATTATGTTGTATATTCATATACAATTACCATCTATTATTACCATCAAGAAAAATGAATGAATTTGAGGAAAATAAGTTACCAGAGACATGCTGTTTATTCAAAGAAGAGCTTTATTAACACACACTATGTACACAGCGTAGGAGATCTGCCCACACAACAAATTGTAAGCTACAAAATTCGGTCCATTTTGCAGACGTCTGTACTTTGGAATCGCCTCTAATCTTGACTTCAGCGTGGCACAGAGCTCTGAGCTCTTGGCTGCGAAAGGACGGAGGTCACAATCCACCCAGACACCCCGCCGACGATGCCATCTTCCTCATCAGACATCATGTCTATGGTAGCGCACTTCCAAAGGCCCCCTCATCCTCAGCTAGCACTCTGTCTCGCTTCTAGCAGCTGTAAACACAACCAAAGACAATCAGTACTGCACTGCGTATGACCACAACACATCTATCAATTCACCTGAAAAATAGTCACATTGTCCAAAAACAGATCTAATCAAATAAATCTTACCCTCTTTTTTCTCGCTCGGCTCGGAGCTGAACTCTTCACAGCTTCTGCCTGCGATGCAAGATCTGGTTGTTTGTAAGTTACTTGAATCTCCTGCGTCGCGTAACAGGCAGCTGGAAAACAATTAAATGAGAGTGATATGAATAAAAACAAAAAAAACACCACAAGTCACAGTAAAATGAAACAATGGAGAAAATAGTAAAAGTTACTTTCACACAATGTCGTCATTATCAGCATCATCTGGACTTGCATAGCTCCGAGCAAATATGAGGTCACGGCTTCGTTATGAGGTGAGGTTCGTCTGAGAAAACAACACAGTTAAGATCAGTATCTATTAACGGATATATTTCCTTATACAAGAGAATGAAAGTTTATTTATTTTTTATCTTACCATTGCTCCGGTTCGTAACGTTAGCGCCTACAATTTGTCTCAGAAATGTGAAGACGGCGTACTGCTTCCTGTAAATTACAAGACCAAAAAAAAAAAATACACTTTTATAAAGCAACTTACACTTGTTCTTTTGCAAGGCTACTTTTAACGTTAGCTTGTGCTACTTAAAAAAAGCTTAGCTTAGATAGCAGTCTTACCGCAATCTGAGGATTGTGAACCCTTCTTCTCTTCCTAGAGTTAGTTTCTTCCACGGAGTTTTTCGACTCCAAAGCAACCTATCCTCTATGGACGGCAACCTGCAATTTACTAAAGTAAACGGCAAATTTACACCGGCAGCAAACTGAGTACGTTAAGTTGACGAGACAGCACGCTCACAAAACAGTTTCAGCTGCGTTAATTTCATCAAATGGAAAGCACTAATTGAAATGGGGGTGTTTTCAGAGCACTCCTGTTTCACAGGTAACAGTCTGTCTTCAGAACACCCCTTGTTTTCCCTTCTTTTGGATTAGCCCAACCCACAAAGAGACAGATTGAAGAAAGTAGGTTTCTAGAAGGTTTGCTGAATATTATTTATTTAATTGTAGAGCGTTTAAGAATAGTCAGTCCTCTTCTACCACGTCAACAAAGAAATCGGCAGTGTGGCAGCATTTAAAAAAAAGTTAATAGTCTTCGTGCCACAGCCGCGAATGAGCTCCTATGTTCGGCTGCACTGATAGTGTCTGTCAGTTATAATACATATGACAAAACAATTGTCTATTATGTTCCATATTCCTCAACAGTTCTTGTGACGATATCACTAGTTGACAACAGTAGGCTACTGCTACTATTTTCGGAAATCGCTATGATATTGCACTGGTGCACGTACTGATGTTCGGACGCTGTCCGAGCCGACAGACTCGATCATTTCAGTGCAAAACGTTAGGTCAAAAAAATTATTTAACCCTTCGGAGTCTTGGGCTATTTTGGCCCTTTTTGAGTACTTTTTTAATTTTGCGACATAAACAAATGTTTACCATACCAAATTTTGGTATCATTTTTTTCAGCACAACATCACATATGACCAGATAATTAGTTTTTCACTTTGATGCTGTATCAACATACTGGACCCAAAATCACACGAAAAACACAAAATTCGAATAGAAAAATTATAGCTTTTCTTCTGCAAAAAACACAAACACGCTCAATGAAGCATTTTAAAAGGTTTAAAATCTAAACACAAGTTGTAAATGTAAAAATATACAATAATAAATAAAATGGTAAAATTCAGATATAATCAAGCTATATACAAAAATAAATGGCAAAAATAGCAAAAAACTATGGTGTAGCCATAGGCTTTTTTTTTTCATTTTAGCTTTGCCACTTTAAAAAAAAATTATGCACACAAATATACAGAGAGCTATATTTAAGGCCTTGCATTCCTCGAGTATGAGGGTTCCCAAATAGTGCAAATACAACATAAAAAAAGGTAAGTTAAAAAAAAAGGTAAAGGTAGTTTTTCTTTTCTTTTTTGCTTAGAAACTACAAAACACTTCATGTACAATTACACAGCTAGCTGGGCTTTCATTCCTTGAGTAAGAGGGGTTCCTCAATAGTGCAAAATATACCACACAAATGGTAAAATGAACACAAAATCAAACCATACATTCAACTATTTACAACAAATATCAGGTGTTTATCTGTTTTTTTTTTTTTTTTATCTGTGCCACTCCTCAAAACAGCTTATCTAATCTACTCCTAAACTATCTACACTACTCATAAACTACATAAACTACTCCTAAACTATCTACACTACTCCTAAATTACTCTCAAAATCTACTCAAACTAGCAATAATTTCTCTCTCTCTATATATAACGTATATATGTCTCTCTTTGTCTACTCTGTAAATCTCCTGCCTTTCAATTTCGCGTCTTTGCTCAGTTGGCTCGATCCTCCTCCGTTCCGTAAAATGTGCAGCCTGAAGAGCAGAGTCAGCAGATTAACACATTTTTCTCCGTTTTGTTTTATGACAAAAACCGACAAATTTATTAGAATAAATGCATCGTCTGTCACATCCCATCTTGCGTTCTTTTACGAACGCGTCAATAGGCTATACACATACATTTTTAATATAAAGTTTAAATGATCATATCTCCGTTTTTACTTGTTTTACACAAAAACAAAAAGTAAAATAGAACAGCCTACCAGTTTTTTATGTTAATTTATAATTAATTTAGGCGCACAACAAGGTGCACAGCTAATTCATTTAACGTTTTTGTTTTTCCTAACTTCATTTTAGTAGATTTTTAGTCAGGACTTCAGTCGACCAAGATATTCTTTGATTGATTACAGCCCTAATACTTTCATTAAAGGGGACATATCATGCTAAATCTACTTTTTAGCCCTTAAATGCCTTTTGTTGTATATTTGGAGTGTTTATAAGTACAGAAAAGTTGAAATCAGTCTCTTCGGGAACTTCGTTGATATCTTTATATTCTGTTTTGGTCACATTTTTCAACCGGTTTAGATTTTTCTGTAATCTATGACGTTTTGTGAACTATTACGTCAAAGTATTTGCAGCGAACTGCCAAATAAGTACATCAACTTCAGGCCAAACACTTTGAGCAATCCGCCATTTTTATTTCTCGCTGCAATTTTGTAGTCCAAGTTCAAGGATGCAGAAGTTACGAGAGGAGGTACGTCAAAATGTTCGGTTGTTGGATGTAGCAAACCCACACGCTTCATTACACCGTATGCCAGCATCAGAACCTCTTTGAATTGCCTGTTTGAGTTTTATTTTTCACGGAAATGTACCCACATTTGTGGGTAAAGTCATGTTTGTGTGCGCGAAGCACTTCATGGATAACTAACGTCACTTCAGCAACCTCCGCCAGTATAAAGAAGGATTTCCCGATAGACTTCGTCTGATTGAGGAGTCAGTTCCTTCTATCTTTGGAGACGACGAACAAAGCACTTCGGTAAGCTGTAAATAACGTACTACATTCTTAAAGCACACGGTGGTCATGGTTTAGCAGTTGTCTTGTTAGTGTGCTTGTTTTAAACAAGAGAAATAATCGACTTTTCTTTAATTGTTTATAATTACTTATATTTTGTTTTGTGAGTATTAATAGTCGTTGTAAATCATGCAGTATTGTAGTAGTTGGCTTTGGATGGAGAACTTACTGTAAATACAGTACACCATTGCGATACATCCATATGAAGACGTTGTTCTGCAGGTTCGTCGTCTTCATTCTCACCTCGCTCCGACTCTGGCTCGAACATGTAAGGCTTGATGGACAAGTTTCCGTTGTTGACATTTTGTAACAAAAGTTTCTGTTCCACTAGATAATCGTATCTCTGCTATAAAACTACAAAATTGCCGAACGGGGTGGAGTTGAACCGAGTGTCACCTCTGCGAGCTGGAGAGGGGCGGGCATGAAGATGTCGCATTTGTATTTAAAGAGACCGCACCAAAACGAGTTGATCTCAAACGCACATCAGAAAAGCGGTAGAAAAGTGGCCTGTGGAGCTATAATAATGAGGAATTCAGACCCAAGCATTGCAGTTTGCTTTAAATAGACCACAAATGTATGATTTATATGTAAAAAATGAACGATTTAAAAGCATGATATGTACCCTTTCATTAAATATATAAATTTCAAGCTAAAATTTAAGAGTCTATAATTAGGCTTAAACTGAGCCTGATCTATTTACACCAGAGATTTTCTTAGAATGAAGTTAATACCTTTTAGAAAAATGTCACCTGGTGTAAAACTCCCCCTGCTACCCTCATTTGCATTTGTATAGCTCACAGCATTTTCATTTACATGTTAAAGCCTCCTCTAGAATTAGGGGGAGGGGGGTCATGGGGGGACAACTGCCAAGCAAGGCCCACGTCAATTTCCGACAATTCACGGCAGTTTTCAGTGTTGCCTGTAAATTGCCGTGTACTGTCGTAAACCTGAACTTTCACGACAATCTACAGTGACGCTTACTGACGAAAATCCCCCTTTTCATCCAGTGCATCCATCCATCCCTCCACCCACCCACCGTCCTTCTATCCCACCATCCATCCCTCAATCTCACCCAGCATTCCTCCATACATCCACCCTTCCCTTCCTTCATCCATCCCACCGTCCATCCCTTCATCCCAGCCACCATCCATTCATCCATCCCACCCACTATCCCTCCACCCACTATCCCTCTACCCATCCCACCCACCATCCATCCATCCCACCATCCATCCCTCAATCTCACCCACCATCCATCCCTCCATCCCTCCCTTCATCCATCCATCCCTCTATCCATCCATCTATTCCACCATACATCCATTTATACATCCATCACACATCCCTCCATCCATTCCACCATCCATTCATCCATCCATCCCTCTATCCACCCCGTACGGGTTCGGATCAATATTTTAAATGGTCAGCCGCGTCCCAATCTATTACTTCGGGCCCAGGGTCTGTTTAACAGTCGATCGGACTTGAGAACAAACGGCCATGATCAGAGTCTGTAAGCACTGCTTGTTTGTTTTTTGTAACATGCAACTTGTAAAAACAAGCCGGAAAAATGCTCATATTTCAGGCTGCTCCAGGCAGCTAACGTCAATGTGCAGTCTCAAGTGTGTCATGTTTCTATGGCAACCAGATCTTCTGCAGTGACACAATGACTTTACCAATTGACAATTGGCTCTTTTACTTAAAAGGCGGGACTTATTCCTCCAAGCCGCCCTTTACCCATTTTTATAATAATATGAACTGTCTTGTTTAATCTTAAAGTTTTGGTGGTCAGACTCGGCGCAGAGAGCACAGAGATGATAGCAAATAAATAATGCTAACGTCAGCGGTCATGGCACTGAACCAGCATTTGTTATTATAGTTCAAAAGGGCAAACAGTCAAAGTTATTATACAAGTTAACTCAAGTCGAAATGCAAAGCCGCATTTGTCATCCGTCACAGTGACATCAAGTGGACTTTTGAAGCTGAAATAATGTGTGGATTAACCCTCTGGGGTCTGAGGTGTTTTGGGGCCCTTGAGATGTTTTGACATGCCCTCACATTTGTGCTTATTTCAGCTACTTAAAACATACCGTTTGCCAACATATAAATTTGCTGTATTCAGTACAAACTCTGCTACAATAATATGTGAGCAAACTTGATGTAATTGTTTGCATTTTATAGAAAAAAAATATGCGTGGTTAGTACGTTTTGGGAAAAAAAAAATGTCACAGCAATAAGGCCATTTAACACATACTGAATTGTTGTCCAAAGACTTTTGAGTAGGCTATTCTTGTAGGCTAGAATTTTTACTTCAAAATGAAGTGAAAATCATTCTGACCACTCTTTCACAAACAACAATATAACGATTTAAATTTCTTATGTCAGTTACTTTAGTCATTACTGCTGTATGCGGGGTAGCCTATGTGTGAATGGCCATGAATATTAATGTGATTTACACCTGGGAAGACTAAAGACACTTCCCCAATGGCTAATGGCCCCATGAAGGTGCTGTGAGGCAGCCTGAACAAAGAATAAGAGGAGATTCAAAGGTTTTTCAATCTGTTTTATTGTAATTCCTCTATGTGGAGAAACTAAATGTTTTAAATTTGCTCTAAGCAAATCAAATGTGAGTAAAATAAATAAATAATCAGTCAGCTATAAACAAAGCAATTGTGAGCAATAAATAAACAAAAGTAAAGGCAGGTATCTCACAGTAAATGCTTATGCCCCGTTGATGCGGGCTCTAAGCAAATCAAATGTGAGCAAAATAAACAAAAGTAAAGGCAGCTCCTTGTTGCTCGTCTGAATGTTTGTCTTGGCCCTCTTTGCCACATTCCTATAAAAATAATATTAATAAAGGTTAATAAAAGGTTGATCAAAGTACTATCAGCATGTCAGGGCTATCAGGGCAATCAGCATGTTGATAAAACAAAAAAATATAAGCTCTTTTAAGTGTCATAGGCTAACCAAAACTGAACATTTGCGAGTATGGCCCATATAGACAGCACGCATTTAGGGATAGGCTACACAATGAACGGATTGTTCGCGAACGAACGGCACATCACTAACTTACATTTCAAACATTTACACCTGTATTCACAAACAAGTAGGCCTATTTATGCATGATAAAGTGTCATAGGCTAACCAAAACGGAACATTTATATATAACATATATTGTATTTAGACAGTAGCCTATCACGTATTTTACCGGATTCTGAAATATATTTCTATCACATATAACCTAGCAGTTATTCGCAAAAAAAATGCATTACACATAGGCTAAGGCAGTAGGCTATTTTAGCATGATAAGTAGTCATGGGCTAACCAAAACTGAACATTTATATGTAAAAAATATATTGTATTTAGACAGTATCACATATTTTACCGGAGGCTGACATATGTTATGGGATAATGTTAGGGATATAGTAAGGCAATCTTTCTATGTCAAAAGCTAACAAAAACTAGGCAAAATATAGTCTGAAAATTCATTTGAGCTCTATATGATCAGAAAAGGAATTACAACAAACAACTTACTCCGAACTTATCATCGGCGGGGTCAATTCGTTCTTTAAAATGCATCCGTTGGTCGTCCGAGTTGCAATCTTTCTCTGGGGAAAAGTTCTTCCCCGCTGTCCAGTGTCCAGAATCATCTGAAGGGCCTCTATGTCGGAGTAGCGTGCTGCAATCCTCACGAACTATCAGTGAATCTGAAGAAACTTCGTGTTGTTTAGAATTGATCGGGGGGCGTGCCGCGTGTGCGATGCATAGATCGCCTATTTACCATGTGAAAATCTCTGGGGGCGTGGCGGCCTCAGCTAATTAAAGATAATGAAGGGAGAACAAAAAAACTGTACCTCTCCTTGGTTTCAAACGGATTACATAAACTGGACATATTTATTTTTTTAATAAATTACTTAATTTAAAAGAAGAAATTTCAGCTTCATAAAGAGAAATTTCTCGTATCTCTGTGACAAGTATTGACAGAGTTACAGTTCATTTTTCGGACGCGTTTCAGAATGGACTTCATTGACAGAGAGAAGGCAAAACGCGCATTATGTTTATTTTTCTTTATTTGACGAAAACCACAACACTTTGTTTTTATTGTGAGTATCCACAAAAAAAAAATACACACTTAACAGGATCTAATGATGTACAACACTTATATGTAAGATCAAATCAACAGAGTAATTTGATCCTCTTTTGCACTGATAAGGAAAAAATCGAGCTCATCACGCCCGCGTGACGGCCGACCCCAGAGGGTTAAATGCAGGCCATGTTTTTTAAAGTTATATAGTTCTCCACACCAGTCTCCCAGGTGTGAGGTGTAGTCAGATTGCTTTGAGCGTGCAGTTCTTCAAAGTTTGCCTGAAGCTGTTCATCTTGACATGTACTAAGAGTAGGTTCAATGACACGAAATCCGCATTCTCTCCCATTAAACCTTTAAGTGAAAGAGGAAAAAGTTTGGTGTGATAACTAAAGGTACAGCGATAAAGGTTAATTTGTATTTAATTATAAATTCTATCTTTTCCCCAAAATAAAACTGTCTACTAAACTTCATCAATCCAAAGTTGAATGACTTTTTTCTGTGGAATAGAATGTTAGCCACAATCTCCTTTCAGTTTAATTTTATAGAAGAACACAATGAAAGTAAACAGTGAGTGAGACTAACATTGTGTATCATATCAAATATTTGTGTTATATGGAAGACATATGGCTTTAGAACAACATTATGGTGAGTTTGAAGTTGTATGTTAAATATAATTTTAACAATTCGATTACAAAATGCAAATAAGTTAAATATTTAATATAGTCATATACTGACCTGTGTGGAAGAGCGTACATTGCATCTAGTGTACCAGAAGGACAGAGCGACTGTTTAACTGCCCTAATGGTGTGAGTGTTCCAAATTTCTTTGCATTCTTTAATGAATGAATCCTTCATGTAGTCACCATCTGTGAATGGTTTCCTACGCTTTATTATCTCCCGGGTTGCAACAAAACTAGCAGCAGTAGTGGAGTTTGGAGATGCATTCCACTTCTTAAATTTATCTTTGCGCTCCTCTAATTTCTCCAGAAGTAATGCAATCGCACTTTTTCTCTCACTCCCAACTGGGTACTTGGCTGCAAATGTAGCATGCCTTCCCTCGAAATGTCTTTCCACATGACTCTTTTTGTTATTTGACAACTTTTCATTACAAAGCAAACATGCAGGCAATCCCTCCGCATTGGCAATGAAAGCAAATGATTCGGTCCAAGAACTGTTGAATCCTCTGTTCTCCTCAGCTATCTTTCTCTTTTTCCCCTTGGGATCCATAGCCCATGACACACCCGCCGGTTTGTTTGTTTGTTTGTCAGCCACCGGTCTGGAATCGCCGATCTGACAGAAACGTGTGTCTCAATCTATGACGTAAATTCTTTGACAGAAATGTTGAAATTAAATATTTATTATACACATTTTTACAACGATGAAAAACTTTAAGAATGTTTCTCACGTTTTTCCTCCTATAGAAATTATATTAAAACCAAAAATTAAAAAAAAAATTTTTTTCATATTTTCATATTTTTGAAAAAGCTCCAGGGAGCCACTAGGGCGGCGCTTAAGAGCCGCGGGTTGCCGACCTATGGTATAGAGGAGCCTTCACCGCTGGTCCCGTCCAGCCCAGTGCCAGAATCGTTGGTCCCGTCCAGCCCAGTGCAGAGCCTTCGCTGCTGGTCCCGTCCAGCCCAGAGCCTTCGCCGCTGGTCCCGTCCAGCCCAGTGCCAGAGAATTCGCCACTGGTCCCGTCCAGCCCAGAGCCTTCGCCGCTGGTCCCCTCCAGCCCAGTGCCAGAACCTTCGCCGCTGGTCGCGTCCAGCCCAGTGCCAGAGCCTTCGCCGCTGGTCCCGTCCAGCCCAGAGCCTTCGCCCGCTGGTCCAGCCCAGTACCAGAGCCTTCGCCGCAGGTCCCGTCCAGCCCATAGCCTTCGCCGCTGGTCCCGTCCAGCCCAGAGCTGCTAGTCCCGTCCAGTCCAGAGACTTTGCCACTGGTCCAGTCCAGCCCAGTGCCAGAGCCTTCACCGCTGGTCCCGTCCAGCCCAGTGCCAGAGCCTTCGCCGCTGGTCCCGTCCAGCCCAGTGCCAGAGCCTTCGCCCGTCCAGCCCAGAGCCTTCGCCCGCTGGTCCCGTCCAGCCCAGTGCCAGAGCCTTCGCCGCAGGTCCCGTCCAGCCCAGTGCCAGAGCCTTCGCCGCAGGTCCCGTCCAGCCCATAGCCTTCGCCGCTGGTCCCGTCCAGCCCACAGCTGCTAGTCCCGTCCAGTCCAGAGACTTTGCCGCTGGTCCAGTCCAGCCCAGTGCCAGAGCCTTCGCCGCTGGTCCCGTCCAGCCCAGAGCCAGAGCCGCTGGTTCCGTCTAGCCCAGAGCCTTCACCGCTGGTCCCGTCCAGTCCCGAGCCTTCACCGCTTCACAGCCTGTCCCGGTCCCTGAGCACGTCCCTGAGACTGTCACTCCCCCCAAGAAAGGGGCGTCATCGCCATGGCCACCCGAAGGTGCGTCACCGCCATGGCCGTCCAAACAGCCTGCTCTGCCATGGCCGTCTGAACAGCCTGCTCCACCCCCCACCCCTGTTGATGTTCTATGGTGCGAGGTCGTGCCTTTTTGGGAGGGGGCGTAATGTTACATGTGTGTCCTGTGTTTCCCCCTGCTTAGTGTTCTTGGTTCAGTCCTGTGTCCCAGTTTTCCCGCTCCTCGTTTGTGTTCAGTTACAGCACCTGTGTCTTGTCTTCATCAGTTGAATTACCTGTGTCCTCATCATGTTCCTTTGTTCACCCTTGTATTTTAGCCATGTGTTCTTCCCCAGTCCTGGTCCGTCCTTGTTTATGTATAGCGTGGTTTTTGTGTCTCCTGAGATTTTGTTAATTAAATTCCTGTTTCCCGGTATTCCTCGTGCTTCTTGCCACACGAACCGTAACATCTAAGGACAGAGGTCCTTTACCCAGCCGTCCATGAAACGTCTCGCTCCTATGTTCCAGATGTAAAAACATACAGAAATTTCCTGTACACACACACACATCTCTTCCTTTTTCGTCCTGGTCCCCCTCACACTACAAAATCAGAAAACATGTTGCATTCCTTTGCAATATCAGATAAATGAATATCAACATTTCCACCACACCAGCTACTATATGAGACACTGATTATAGAATTTAAAGTCCCAGAGTCTGAACATGGACTGTTAATCGCCTTGAAAACAAAACAAGGTCGACAAGAGACACCCCAAGCTTACTAAGGTTTCCGACAAGCCTACTTTGGTGCACATAACAAACCTGAACTTGAAGAGGATGTGAACTTCAAAAGAGGATGTGATCTTCCTGAGAAACCTGCACCCTGGATTGAGTCATCATCTTGGCTTCATGGCCTGCCCTAGCACGATGACAACCCAACAGCTATGTGACCTGACACAAAGGCCTACATCAAACAAAAGATGACCTCAAAGAAAGGTTTGAAACCATCCACCAGCCCAGACATAAGACTTGCACTGGAAGACACCCAGTGGCTAGACAACACCACAGTCCTCGGCACCAATCAGTTAAACACAGCACAGAGGACGCCCAGGAACAAGACAGTTTACACTCAGAAGACATGTTAAAACTTATGAGGCAACTTTAAAGAGTTCATCGAAAATAATGTAAACATGGATGACCAACAAAATAAGGCCGCCCAAGACAGTAATCCAGACACGACTAAACTGCCAGCCAATCAACGCCATAATAAACTCACTTCCACCAAATGATACATACACATGTTTATTTGCTAATGCTGACAAGATGGAAAATTGCTAAATTATTCATGTCATAAAAATCTAAAAAAGTAATTTTCTTCTCTGTGTTCTGTAAAGCTATACAACATTGTACATTGTAAAAGGTGATGTCCAATTAACATTGAAATTCAATTGTAATATAATAATACTTTGGATTAAAGCATCTGCCTAATGTAAAAAAAAAATTGGTTGCACTCTTAAAATAAACACTCTTTTAATAGTACAGACACTAATATATGTAAAACATCACTAACTAATTTTGTATGTGTAAATTTATATCGAATGTTTCCTCTTTTTATGTAATTACGTAAAGCTGCTTAACCTGGTAACTTTTGTAAGATATGCACATGGATACCAGAGAGTCATGTGACCATCTCTATCAGAGGTCAGAAATATATCAGAGGTCGGGATAATCACTGGCATGTGACAATAGCTAATGTATTTAATTTAAATAGACACTCAAACTTGCATATGGATGTACATTTTGAGGTAATCATCCTCACAGTCACAAAGCCTGTTTTATTAAGCCTGTCCAATAAGTACTATTAAAGTGTGAGATCCGACAATCCTTTCATGTGACCGGAGGTTTCTTGCTTAAAGTTACGAATGATCTATTGTTGTCTACTGACTCAGGGTCATCTGTCATTCTGTTACTGTTAGATCTGAGTGCAGCGTTTGACACTATTGACCATGACATCCTCTTGAAACGACTTCAATATACAGTAGGGATTCAAGGCACGGCATTACAATGGTTCAACTCCTATTTAAAGGGTAGGACGTTTTCAGTAAATATCGGGTCGTTTACTTCACCTACTGCACCCGTCCCTTATGGTGTTCCCCAGGGTTCTATTCTTGGTCCTTTATTGTTTTCACTCTACATGCTCCCCCTGGGCTCCATTCTCCAGAAACATGGCATAAACTATCTGCTACGCCGATGACCTATAACTTTACCTTCCAATCAAGCTTGAAAATGATTTCTCTATACAACTCCTTTTCTCATGTCTTGATGAAGTGAAAACTTGGATGGCGAACAATTTCCTGCAACTAAACACTGACAAAACGTCTCAGGTTACTATTGTAACCATAGTTCCCTGAGAACAGGGAACGAGACGATGCGTCGAAACGCTGCGGGAACGCCTTCTGCGTGAATGCGTCTGAAGCATCTATGCCAACTAGTCCAATGGAAAAAGGGAATGAGCGTCACGGGCGGGTGACGTCATGACCAGGAAAGGATAAGAGCACTTCCGCTGCTCGCCGGCATTTAGCTTCGACAGTGCCGAAGCAAGTCGATCGCAGGGACGCCAGAAGTATGGCAGAGGGACGCATCGTCTCGTTCCCTGTTCTCAGGGAACTATGGTTACAATAGTAACCTGAGACGTTCCCTTTATCGAAAAGGGAACTTCGAGATGCGTCGAAACGCTGCGGGAACGAGAATACCCAATGCGCCATAATTCAAGTACCTGAGTGTCAGACTGTTCAGCTAAGCACTAAGCACCTGAGAACCTGGGGCAGCATCCAGGTCCAGGCTGTAAAACCTCACGAATGTGAGCGGAGAGGACCAGCCCGCCTCATCACAAACGTCATGGAGAGAAACCCCATGCAGCAAGGCTTTAGAAGCCGCCATACTCCTGGTAGAATGAGCTCGGACCACCAAAGGACAAGGCTGGCCCGAGTACTCATAAGCAAGTGAAATAGCCTCGACTATCCACTTACTGACTGTCTGTTTTGAAGCAGGAAGACCTT
Organism: Chrosomus eos; assembly: GCA_036326025.1. Taxonomy (NCBI): domain Eukaryota; kingdom Metazoa; phylum Chordata; class Actinopteri; order Cypriniformes; family Leuciscidae; genus Chrosomus; species Chrosomus eos. The sequence continues at coordinate 41,589,209 of CM070823.1, forward strand.
TTTTAGGTGATCCAAAGCAAATAAATAGTTGATCGGACTTCCTGATTGAGGATGTCCGATGTACATATGTGTCCAATGCTCGCACTGGACACAACAAGTGCAGTCTTTCCTGGTCCGCAGTTGCAAACGGAGGAGGACAGAAAGCCTGCAGCACGATAGGCCTCGGAGTCAAGGTCGGCACCTTAGGGACGTATCCCTGTTTTGGATAAAGGAACGCCTTGACCATCCCCGGTGCAAATTCAAGGCAGGTGGGGGAGACCGAAAGAGCCTGAAGGTCACCAACTCTATTGAGGGACGAAATAGCTAGGAGAAAGATGGTCTTAAGAGTAAGGAACTTCTCTGAGACCGAATCTAAGGGCTCGAATGGAGCCCTAGACAGGCCTACTAGAACTACAGTCAAATCCCAAGCTGGCACCTTAGTGCGAATTGCAGGCCTCAGCCTCAAAGTGCCACGAAGGAAACGTGTAATCAGGGGGTCTCAACCCAAAGATATACCTCCCACCATGGTATGGTAAGCCGCAATGGCTGCCACGTAAACTTTTAGTGTGGAAGGACATAGACCTGACACAAAGCGCTCCTGCAGGAACTCGATTACTGTGTTGACAGAACAATTTACCGGATCCCACTGATGTCGGTGACACCATAAGGAGAAAACTCTCCATTTAAGCGCATACAGTTTCCTCGTAGCTGGAGCTCTGGAGCTTAGGATGGTCTCAACAGCCTCAGCTGAAAGACCACTATCTACAAGTTGGGCCCCCTCAGAGGCCAAACCCAAAGATTCCATATCTCTGGCCGAGGGTGAAATATTGTGCCCCCGGCCTGAGACAGAAGGTCCCTCCTCAAAGGGATCTCCAATGGAGGCCCGTCTAGCAGAAGGATCAGGTCCACAAACCTGGCCCCTGGCCTCAGCTCCTGCCTCGACAGGATGCCTGCTCCTATATTCTGGTCCCCAGGAATATATTCAATTCAATTCAATTCAAGTTTATTTGTATAGCGCTTTTCACAATACACATTGTCTCAAAGCAGCTTTACAGAAAGTGCATTTCAGAAATGTACAAAGAAAAATACAGTTAGTTAATCATGTATAAATTTAGGCATAACATATCGCCGGTGTTTAGTCGTCTCTTCACAGGCGTCGAGTCGTCTCTCCACAGGCGTTTAGTCGTCTCTCCACAGGCGTTTAGTCGTCTCATCACAGGTGTTGGGGCATCTGAAGTCTTCGTGAGAGGCTGGATACAAACTGGAGCTGACGAACGCTATTTACCTCGGGACTAGCGTCCCGAGATAACAGCAGAAAGACAGATGGGAAATAATTAGCATAGCTGATGTTCATAATATTAATGCATTCGAACTGATTCAGAAGTAGTATAAAAGGTAAGCATTAAGTGAATGCTTGGTTAAAGAGATGCGTCTTCAGTCTAGTTTTAAACTGGGACAGCGAGTCTGAGTCTCGAACAATATCAGGAAGGCTATTCCAGAGTTTAGGAGATAAATGTGAGAACGCCCTCCCTCCTTTAGTAGACTTAGATATCCTAGGAACGACCATAAGCCTCGAATTTTGTGATCTTAAAGAGCGCGATGGATTGTAGGGCGATAGAAGGTCTGTTAAATACACAGGAGCTAAACCATTTAGAGCTTTATAAGTCAATAGTAATACTTTGTAATTGATACGGAACTTAATAGGTAACCAGTGTAGAGATGATAAAATTGGTGTTATATGATCATATTTTCTTGATCTAGTAAGGACTCTAGCGGCTGCATTTTGCACTAACTGTAGCTTGTTTATTGAGGATGCAGGACAACCAGCTAATAAAGCATTACAGTAATCTAGTCTTGAGGTCATGAATGCATGAACTAACTTTTCTGCATCTGAAACAGATAGCATGTTACGTAGCTTAGCAATGTTTCTAAGGTGGAAAAAGGCTGTTCTTGTAACATATGAAATATGATTTTCGAAAGTCAAGTTGCGGTCTAGCATAACACCCAGGTCTTTTACTGTAGTGGATAAAGTAACAGGACATCCTTCTAAATTAAAGTTGTATTGTAAGGGATTTTGTAGGTAGTTTTTTGGACCAATAAGTAATACCTCCGTTTTATCTGAATTTAATAGCAGGAAATTACACGTCATCCAGCATTTTATATCTTTTAGACACTCTGTCAAGTTAGATAAGTTAGTGTTTTCATCTGGTCGTGATGAGATATATAATTGAGTGTCATCAGCATAACAGTGAAAATTAATTCCATGTTTTCTTATAATATTACCAAGTGGCAGCATATATATTGAGAATAGCAGAGGGCCTAGGACAGATCCTTGCGGCACTCCATAGTCTACTGATGTTATCTTCGATTTTTCCCCATTTAAACAGACGAAATGGTAACGGTTTGATAAGTACGATCTAAACCAGCTTAATGCCTGTCCCTGAACACCAGTGTAGTTTTGTAGTCGATCTAAGAGTATTTTATGATCTATAGTGTCGAACGCAGCACTAAGATCAAGTAGAACTAGTATTGAGATACAGCCTTGGTCAGAGGCTAAGAGTAAATCATTTGTAATTTTAACTAGCGCAGTTTCTGTGCTATGATGCGGTCTGAATCCCGACTGAAATTTTTCGTAGATATCATTTTCTTGCAAGAAGAGTATAATTGAGCGGACACAATTTTTTCTAGTATTTTAGACATAAATGGAAGATTTGAGATGGGTCTGTAATTTGCTAGGTTATTTGGATCTAATTGCGGTTTCTTAATGAGAGGTTTTATTACTGCCAGCTTGAATATTTTTTGAACGTGACCTAAAAATAAAGACGAGTTAATAATATTGAGAAGAGGCTCTTCCACTACAGGTAACACTTCTTTAAGTAGTTTAGTGGGTATTGGATCTAATAAACATGTTGTTGGTTTAGATGCAATGATAAGTTTATTCAGTTCTTCCTGTCCTATAGTTGTAAAGCGGTGTAGTTGTTCTAGAGGGGCCATAGTTGAGGCAGAGTCATAAGACACCATAGAGGATTGTACATTTACAATTGTGTTTCGGATGCTTTCTATTTTCTCATTGAAGTAATTCATAAAATCATTACTACTATATTGTAACGGAATATTTTGCTCTAGAGATGTCTGATTATTTGTTAGTCTAGCCACGGTGTTAAATAAAAACCTTGGATTATTTTGGTTATTTTCAATTAGTTTGCGGATATGCTCAGCCCTGGCTGATTTTAGAGCCCTTTTATAACGTGACATACTGTCTTTCCACGCGATTCTGAAGACCTCTAAATTAGTTCGTTTCCATTTACGCTCTAAGTTACGAGTTTCTCTCTTGATAGCATGCGTAGCACTGTTGTACCATGGTGTTTTAGTTTTCTCTCTAACCTTTTTTAATCTAATTGGTGCAACAATATCTAGTGTACTAGAGAAAATGTTGCTCATTCTGCTAGTCATTTCCTCTAGTTCATCTGTTTGTTTGGGTTTACTGAGCAGCTGAGATAGATCAGGTAAGCTATTTGAGAATCTATCTATAGTGGTTGGAAGGATTGTTCTGCCTGGTCTATAACGTGGTGCAACATGACAAATTTCAGCAGTGCGTATTATGCAAGTTACCATGTAATGATCAGTGAGATCGTCACTTTGCGGTATAATATCTATATCGGTTGGATCGGTTCCATATGAAATAATTAAATCTAGTGTATGATTTAGACGATGAGTGGGACCACTGACGTTTTGCTTCACCCCAAAAGAGTTTAATAGATCTGTAAACGCAGCCCCTAACGCATCATTTGTATTATCTACGTGTATGTTAAAGTCGCCAATAATTATTGCTTTATCGACATTGACCAATAGGTCTGAGAGAAAGTCTGCAAAATCTTTTAGGAAATCAGTATATGGCCCTGGAGGTCTATATACGGTAGCCATGGCTAGAGATAATAAGGATTTCTTTCTTACATCTAAGAGCGTAACATTTAGCACAAGTACTTCAAACGAATTAAACCTATGACAAGTTTTCTGAGTAACATTAAGAATATCTCTATAGATTGTTGCAACACCGCCGCCACGACCGATCAGACGGGGCTCATGCTTATAACAGTATCCTGGTGGAGTAGACTCATTTAGACCGAAATAATCATTTGGTTTAAGCCAGGTTTCAGTAAGGCACAGAACATCGAAATTATTATCTGTGACCATTTCATTTACAATAACCGCCTTAGGTGTGAGCGATCTAATGTTTAGAAGACCTAGCTTTAGAAATTGTTTTTGTTCACTGATATTTAGATTTTCTGGTTTAATTACAATAATATTCTTGCTAGATCTTACAGTAGATTTGTTGTTTGGCTTCACTAAGCGAGGAATAGACACAGTTTCTATATAATGTTCTACATTGGTACTTATATCAATTAAGTTGGGACAGCAAAGACTATGATTTGGACTTTGACTTACTAGTCAGATGGTGTGTAGCGTCTTGGAGATGTTGTCCGACAGAACAGCCGCTCCGACTCTGCTGGGGTGCAGGCCATCAGGACGGTACAGCCTAGGTCGCTCCCAAAACAGATTCCAATTATTTACAAAGAGCAGTTTCTGTTCATTACACCATGACATTAACCATTCATTTAAAGCAAATAATCTACTAAACCTTTCTTGTCCAAGTCGGTACGTGGGAAGCGGTCCAGACACGACGATCGTTGCTCTAGGCGATGTGCTGCGTACCGTCTCGATCAGGCTCCTGTAGTCCTTCTTCAGAACCTCCGTCTGCCGCAGCCTGATGTCATTCGTCCCCGCATGCAGCACGACAGCTCCGACGCGCTCGTCACCGTTCAGGATCTCGGGAACCTGCGCAGCGACATCAAGAACACGAGCACCAGGAAAGCAGTGAGTGCGCACCTTACCTTTACCCGAGGTAGCACGGACATGGCGGACCATGGAAGTGCCGATGATCACGGCGTCGTCGCGTTCCGACTCGCGAAGAGGGGAGAAGCGGTTCCGGGTGGAGATCTCGAAGACCGGGAGGGGGGGAGAGGTTCTTGCTCTGGTCCTGGCTCGTGTCGTGACCCAGGGTGCAGGATTGAAGGCAGAGATGATCGCGTCCTCCTGGGCAGAGAAACGCACGGAGTAGACGAAGTCGGAGTCAAAGTCACAAAGTTACTAACCACTGACTTGTGAGCATCGGCGCGTGATGTTTCAAGCGCTGATTGCCGATCTCGCAGCTCGGCTTGCTTCTCCAGCAGAACACGAATCTGCTTCTCCACCGACTCCAGCTCCAATCGTACCGAAATCAGCTCGAATGTGTCCTCACCTGCACTCAGAGGTAACGTTAGACACACATCCGATATGTTCGCCATTATAACAGATGAACAGTAAATTAGTAGTAATAGTAATCAGTAAAGCAATCCGATTGTTTTTTTTTTTTTTTTTTAATAAGGAATAGTATCGAGGATAAGTTCACATGATATAAAAATAGAAAGTGCCTGTTTACAATTGAGTGGTAAAGAAGAAAATCAAGGATTAATGAATCAATTCGATGGAGCTCCAAACACAAACACAGACCGCACGCGCATGTGCTTATGCCCCGTTGATGCAGGCTCTAAGCACAATCAACGTGTGTCTGTACTTTCAGAGGAGCTTTCAGATAAACGGGTCTAAAATGAGACGCTCGAGGCCACGCGTGAAATGCTAGCGGGCTAAAGGCTAGTAGCCGAGATTCGGAAAGTTGGATCTAAGTAGCGATATCAAAGCAATCCGATTGTTTTTTATAAGGAATAGTATCGAGGATAAGTTCACATGATATAAAAATAGAAAGTGCCTGTTTATAATTGAGTGGTAAAGAAGAAAATCAAGGATTAATGAATCAAATCGACGGAGCTCCAAACACCAAACACGCCAATATACACTGCCCTCAGGGAGAGTACCTTCCCCAGGGGCCACAGGAGGATCTGGTGCGCCAGTTTGCAAAGCGGACGCGACCTCAGACCCCCCTGGCGGTTCAGATAAGAGACCACTGATGTGTTGTCTGTTCGAACGAGCACATGATGGCCTCTTAGGTCCGGAAGGAAATCTCTCAACGCATTGAAGACAGCCATCATCTCCAGGCAATTGATGTGCCACGAAAGATGATGGCTTTTCCACAGACCCTGAACCGAGCGGCCTTCCATTACCGCTCCCCAGCCGGTGAGGGAAGCATCTGTCGAGATAGTAGCTCCCAACACCGGGCCCTGGGTTAAGAACCAGTGTTTCCTCCATATCTCTAAGGCACGAAGGCATCGCCGCGTAACCTTGATCATACGGAAAAGGTTTCCTCTCGGGGAGAACCCTCTGGTCCTGAGCCACCACTGTAAAGGCCTCATGTACAGCAGGCCAAAAGGTATCACGTTGGACGCTGCTGCCAGTAGACCCAACAGTTTCTCGAACTGTTTTACAGTGCGTGACTGACCTAGCTTTAGCTCTTTGGTGGCTGCCAGGATAACAGCTACACGAACGGGCGATAGGCTGGCCCTCATCGTCACTGAATCCCATACCACACCAAGGAAAGTGGTTCTCAATACTGGAGAAAGCACACTCTTCTTGGTATTGAGCATCAACCCCAACATCTGCATAAGAGCGAGAACGACACCTCGGTGCCGAACCGCCAACTGCTCCGATTCCGCAGAATCAGCCAGTCACCGATGTAGTTCAGAATACGTACGCCCTGAAGCCCAAGGGGGCTAGAGCTGTATCCACGCATTTCGTGAACGTGCGGGGTGATAAAGCTAGACCGAAAAGAAGAACCCGATATTGGTATTCTTTGCCCCCGAAAGAAAACCCTAGGAACTTCCTGTGCTGAGGGAGGATGGAGATATGGAAGTATGCATCCTTTAGATCTATCGTGACAAACCAGTCCTCGGATCTGATTTGGGTCACGATCTGCTTGAGGGTCAGCATCTTGAACTTGAGTTTCTGAACTGACCGAATCAACAGGCGAAGATCTAAAATGGGACGCAACCCTACATCCTTTTTTGGAACAATGAAATAACGGCTGTAAAAACCCGACTCTCGGTCGGGTGAGTACACCTGTTCTATAGCCTCTTTTGCTAACAGGGCCCTTACTTCTTGCTCCATTACCAGAGCCTGCTCGGGATGCACCACTGTGGGTAGCACCCCGCTGTAACGAGGAGGACGAGAGCCAAACTGGATTCTGTATCCTTTCTCTACAATCTGCAGGACCCAATGAGAAATATTCGGCAGAAGCTTCCACGCTGCCAGAAAATTTACTAAGGGAACCAGCCTCTCGAGGCTGGTCTCTGGTGTTACTGAGAGAGCCAAATCTGGAGCCTGAAACATACCGGCAGGAACAACCTGACCTGACTGCTCTAAAACCCCCCTCAGAGGGCGCAAAACCGATGCTGTGCCGCAGCATAGCACCAGCGACTCGCTGGAGACCACTGCGCCCTGAAGCACCAGAGGTGGCAGGGTTGGCAGGAGGGTCTCGTGAGGACCCCGAAGTGGAACGGGCACCGTATAATGAGGTGAACACCGCTCCACTCCGGTCAGGGCTGTCCTCACAGGCCTGATGCCTAAGCATCAGGACCTTTTTTTTTTTTTTTTTGAACCGAAGCTTTCTTCGCCTGAAGAACGGTCCTCAGATCCGGCTTAGGCTTAGGCGACTTCGGTTGAGAGGGTTGCGTCTGTGTCCAGTATCTACATGGAGGAACACGAGACGCAGCACTCTCTTTCTGTGCACATAATATGATGAACTCGACGGCTGGGGCTGCTCACGCCCAGCAGCCCCAGGGGGGCTGGACACAGCGAGGGAGAAACCTTATTATATATATTTTTATATATATATATATATATATATATATCTTGTATCACCTAACAACGACCGCATGGAATGCGTCGCCGAAGAGACCCGAAGGCTCAAATTTCGCTATATCCAGAACCCCAGCAGATCGGCCTGATAAGCCTGGAGCATTATAATATAGATTTCTATAAACATTCCCCAGCTGACCTGCTGCCGTATAAGCTTTACCCATAAAACCAAAGTAGTTCTGCTTAAACCTACGCGCTGCCTCGGCAAACGCGAGATCCCAGCCACAGAATCTTATTTTTGCAAAATACACTCGAAATCTAAGCGGTGCCTTGGCAAACGCGAGATCCGAGCTAGATTCTGATTACAACATTAAACCTACAGCTGCCTCGGCAAACGCGAGATTCTTTAGTATAGGCTTATGAGCAAAGCAGAGGCTTAAATGATGATACTGGACCAGGTGAAAAAATAGCATTTTTCTATTTTTATTTCTGTTCAACCTGGGGCATCATATCATAACCGTAATCTTTCAACCCTCTAATCTTGAATAAACATTTAACACGAGGGCTGAAAGTAGTGATAAATACGGTTTATTCCATAATTTAAATATTCAGTGTGTAAATCAGGGAAAAAAATGGAAGCCTCGTGGTGGAGATAATGTGATAGAAATAAGAAAACGCTCGTCAAGTTTCTTAGGACGAGCGTTCCTTTTTCTCAGCTGGCCATTAAATATTTTAATTTACTAACAGCACGGGACAAAACCTCCACCAGTTCATCATATACTGGAAAAATAGATGGCGAATCTAATTCAACAGTGTGTGTGCTTGCTTTCACTTTCAATATTCTCAAACACAAACCTCCTCGGAGGAAGAATATGAAGGAAAAAAGGGCTCTCTCTCCCCGAGCGGAAGAAACCGCAGAGCGTGCTTCCAACACCGGGGAGATAGAGCTGGATCTTCCGGGCAAGGAAGAAGAAAAGGCCCTCGGACCGTTCTCCCACCCCTCCAAAAGATCCTTTTGCGATCCCCAGGAATGCATTCTCCGCGCCGCCTCGGGAAACGCGGGTCCTGCATCCCGTGAGAATCGCGAGCCTGCCACTATCATAGTGACAGGCGAGAGCAGAGCATGCTAATCTGGTAGTTTCACTTTCACAATGTTAGCACTCAGCATGCTCTTACTCTCAAACAAAATGACACAAAGCTGTGTGTGTCCCCACCCGTTTAAATAAACGCGGGCAGGGAGGAACACACTGTTTGTACATTTGTTTCGCCATAACGATACCAACAATATTGCAACAGACAACAATAAATAGACAGGGACAGTTTGACACAGATCGCTTGCTGAGGCACAGAAGCTAAATGCCGGCGAGCAGCGGAAGTGCTCTTATCCTTTCCTGGTCATGACATCACCCGCCCGTGACGCTCATTCCCTTTTTCCATTGGACTAGTTGGCATAGATGCTTCAGACGCATTCACGCAGAAGGCGTTCCCGCAGCGTTTCGACGCATCTCGAAGTTCCCTTTTCGATAAAGGGAACTGAGGTGCTTCTGCTAGGCCCCGCTGCACTCAATACTACTCTGACAAGTAGGTTAGGCTCCCTTAGTGATAGCTTACAACCCTATGTAAAAAATCTAGGGGTCCATTTTGACCCTTCACTACAATTTGACAAACAGGTGAACACAGTTGTAAAGAGTAGCTTCTTCCACCTCAGATCTGTTGCGAAAGTAAAACATTTTCTTTCTCAAAAAGATCTTGAAATTGTCATCCACGCACTAATCTCTTCTAGACTGGACTATTGTAATTCTCTGTATGTCGGTCTTCCTCAAAGCACTCTATCTCGGCTTCAGATGGTCCAAAATGCAGCAGCAGACTGCTGACAGGATCAAAAAAACGGGAGCATATCTCTCCTGTTCTCGCTTCATTGCACTGGCTCCCTATTAAATTCAGAGTTGATTTTAAGGTCCTTCTTTTTGTATATAAGGCTCTACAAAAATCAGCCCTGGGTTATCTTGAAATGTTCTTTTATTAGTCTATTATTATTAATAGTTTTCTCTAATAATTTTGTTTTTATTTTATTATTATTATTTTTTTTTTGACCATCTGTAAAGCACTTTGGATCAACAAATGTTGTGTTTATGTTGTGCTCTATAAATAAATTGACTTGACTTGACTTGACTTGTGATTTTCCATTTGTGTGCTATAAGGATGCTGACCACTGATCTATATAATTGTGTTATTTTTTTAAAGGGAGAGAGATGAATCAGAGTTATTTTCTGTTGTGATTAACATAGTGCCACAAATGTAGTGCATAGAGATAAACATCTACTGAACCCGGAACATCCCTTTGATTATGATTAACAATTAACTTGAAGTACTTATTTATCTGAAGTGATATAGATAAAGTGCAAAAGACAGTAAATCAGGACACTATAAAAGGAACATGAGAGGCTGTGAGGATGAAGAGCAAGAGCTGGAAACAAACATCAGTGAAGAATGAAGGGTTTAGTACGTTTACTGCTGCTGTTGGAAACCTTTGTGTTTGTGGTACAGCATCAGGTAGATGGAGGACTCAATGAGAAAAAGATCAGTCAACAGCTCAGATCTGAGGACGGAGGACATAATACACCTCAAACAGACACTTTGAGAGATGAAGCTTCAACTGACAGCCGACAAAACTGCAATCTGTTCTTCACTGACATTCATGCAGCACTGAGAGAACTGACCGCCACTGTTACAGAGCAGAAAACAAACATCAGAGAACGACCGCCACAGTTACAGAGCAGAAAACCATCAACAGAGCTTTAGAGACGAGACTGAGTGAACAACAGATGTTTATCGTGGAAGAGATGAACAAGAAAAATGATGGTACCTCACCAAAACATTTACTCTTTTATCAATTATCCTCAAGAATAAAACACCAATGCAATACATTGCATAGTGCAAATGTTAGTGCAAAAGTTAGTGTATACTGTATAAATGGTGTTATCTATTACAATAAACAGTGTGAATTTCATTTAACAGAATCTTTATTACTTCACAGAAATTTCAAATCTTACTCAGAGTCAAGTGGAGTTGAGAAAAGAAAATAGAGGTGAAACTGTGCTTAAGTAATGTTAAACTCAGGGTATAAATTCTCAGTGTAATAGTGTAATTTATACTACAGTATTGCTTATGTTTTTCAATAACAGGCAGAGAAATAGCTTTTTCAGCTGCACTGATGCAATCTGGCAGTGGAGATATTGGTCCTTTTACCTCTTACATCACACAAACCTACAGGAACGTCTTCACAAACATAGGGAATGCCTACAACCCAATCACAGGTAATTATCAATGAAATGAGTCATAAAACTCAGTTTATAGTAATGAAAACCCTTCTGCTCCATTCTAACCTCTCTCCAGTTGTGTAATGTGTATAAGAGAATTATATGATCTGCCATCTCTCTAAACTATTACAAAGTGTTCTTGGTAATTAAGCGATCTGGAAACAGCTGATTCTGTATCTCTTGTTATTTGATTTAGGTATTTTCACAGCCCCACTGAAAGGAGCATACATGTTCAGATTATCTGTATATAGTTATGGCCCAACTTCTCAGCTGTATCAATTGTTAAGAATGGAGAGCATGTGGTTATGGCACATGTTCAGGCTCAGGAACGGTTAAACTCCTTAATGGAGTTGTGTTGATCCTGGAGGTTGGAGATGTTGTCTATGTGAGACTTCGGTCTGGCTCAAGGATATAATATACCCAGAATAACCACAACACTTTCAGTGGTTTCCTACTGTTTCCCGTTAGAGAACAGAAGCATTGCAGAATGTGATTCCAATAATTCTGAACCTTCAGTGTATGATTTAAGATGAAAGTCATGAAAAATCATTAATATATTCATTTGTATTAATGAGGACTAATGTGTGTTTGAAATTTGCAATAGATTAATGTATAAAAGTCTGAGATGTCTACAAATGTAACTTTTTATTAGAGAGTTTCAGCACTGAGACAGACAGGACTCATGAATATCACTTGTGACTCAAAAGTGTTTTTATAAAGTATTAAATCTAGAATGTTAAATAATATATTTTTAGGTGTAGTTTTTTTTTCTTCTGGTCATTGATCTGTAATCTACATAAATAAATGTGACCCGTCACACAAACCAGTGACACAAGTCGGCAGCACAACTTGCATAAACTTTAATATTGTTGACATTTTGGGCACACGCGCGTTGCACACTATTTGCGGCTTATCTAAATGAGATGTAAATGAGCCCTATTGTCACTCCTAGCAGCAGAGAGAGGTGAGAACTGCACAATCTTTCGAGGCCGTTATCTAACCTTTTAGTTTTTTTAAGTGCCTACCTTCGATAATATTCTCCAAATATTATCAGATTTCCACGTGTTACACATCGTTGGAAAGCTTGGAGACTACACTTTCAGAATCTATGAATAGCTCAAAATGCCCCAGAACCGACTTGTGTCCCTAGTTTCCGTGTTTGGTCACAAATAAGAGAATAAAGAGACATTGTCATTTTCTTTTCCTCATGTTTTGCAAATCGCATGCCTTATAAAGGGAACCCTTCTTAGGTGACTCAAAACACACAAGCAGCTGGTTCAACTTCCTCCAGCCCGAGGACTAGGCCTAAAAGGCTCGGACAGGGTGTGGTGGAGGATGAAAAGCCTTCAGGATCACAGATCAGGCCACACTTGATGGCACCTTGTGCACGTATCCCGGCATCAGTAACGTGCAGTGAAATCTTGTCATGGGTAGGCTGTGACCTATCAATGTGGCATATATGTTCATTAGGGGTGGCACGGTACATGAAAAAACATCTGAACCGTTCGGTTCGCTCGTCTCGGTTCGGTGCATGTGTGCGTCACACGGTTCGTTCAACGCATGCGCAATGTAACCTCGGCACTGCACAGACCGACTGATGAATAACATCAAACTACCGCGAAAGCAACGGCTCCATATGCTCTTTAATCACTCTCGCAGTACTTCGATGTCATAAACCGATCGGTCTGTGCAGCGCTGCAGGTCACGTCACGTATAGAAATGGCAAGTGGGAGAGATAAGGAAGGCTAACAGGAGTTGGAGGATGCACCAGCGTCATATAAGTCCGGTGTGTGGGAACATTTTGGATTTCATGTTACCTAAGATATTAAAATATATACAGTGACACTATGTTTAGATAAGAACTCCAGTCATATGTTTTCAAATACTGAACTTTAATTTCAAGTGAAAAAAATGTATCCTCGCTCTCAGGGAATAGTAGCATTGTTGATACTGTTTTTGTGTTGAGGTTGAACTTATGTTTCACTTTATGATTATGGCCTTTGCTATTGTTATAGCCTCATTATAGGCAATTATTTGTAACATATTTTGACTTATTTAAAAGATAGTGCTTTAAGAGTTCCTCTCTTTTTCGTTTAAGAGATAAACATTTTGTATGAGCTACACTGAAGTTGACAGTTCGATAAAGTTAATTTTAATCTTTGTGTGCTAAAAATGCACATAAGTACAATATCATGTAGAGATAGCAACACACATTCTCCTTTTTTGCCAAATAAACAAAAGCATTTCATCAATGTCTTCTCTCTCGCTGTATCAAAATGTCACCTAGCTTTCCTCAGAGATGGTCTCAATAATGTGCTTAAAGTCAAGTCAAATTCAGTTTGTGCAGTGCATGATTACACGATTTACATTTTTTTTATACTGTATCCTGAATTGTGGATAATTAAGCTATAGCCTATATCATATGAAGTACATTTCTGGAGTGTTAAAGATTAAAAGAAAAAATAACAACAAGAACCGTACAGAAGCGAAAACCGTGATACGAACCGAACCGTGGGTTTTGTGAACCGTGGCACCCCTAATGTTCATATATTCATTCAGTTAACCCTCTGGGGTCGGCCGGCGCGACAAGCTCGATTTTTTCCTTATCAGTGCAAAAGAGAATCAAATTACTATGTTGATTTTGATCTTACATATAAGTGTTGTACATCATTAGATCCTGTTAAGTGTCTACTTTTTGTGGGTACTCACAATAAAAACAAAGTGTTGTGCTTTTCGTCAAATAAAGAAAAATAAACATGATGCGCGTTTTACCTTCTCTCTGTCAGTGAGGTCCATTCTGAAACGCGTCCGAAAAATTAACTGTAACTCAGTCAATACTTGTCACAGAGATACGAGAGATTTCTCTTTATGAAGCTGAAATTCTCTTCTTTTAAATGAAGTAATTTATTTAAAAAAAAATATTTCCAGTTTATGTAATCCATTTGAAACCAAGGAGAGGTACAGTTTTTTCGTTCTCCCTTCATTATCTTTAATTAGCCGAAACCGCCACGCCCCCAGAGCTTTTCACGTGGTAAATAGGTGATCTATGCATCGCACACACGGCACGCCCCCCGAACAATGCCATAACAATATGAAGTTTCTTCATCAGATTCACTGATAGTTCATCGCGTTATGAGGATGGCAGCACGCTACTCCTTCAGATGATTCTGGACAGCGGGGAAGAATTCACCTTTTCCTCAGAGGAATTTGAAACTCGGACGACGAACGGCTGCATTTTAAAGAACGAATTGTCCCCGCCGAGGATACAAGCTCGGAGTAAGTTGTTTAGTGTTATATAATTCCTTTTCTGATCATAGAGCTCAAATGAATTTTCAGACTATATTTTGCCTAGTTTTAGCTAGCTTTTGACATATGAAAGATTACCTCACAATATCCCTAACATTTGTGTAGGCCTATACGCTCGTGTAAACTTTTTAAATGTGATATTAGCCTACTACATATAGGTTATAATGTGATTGAGAGAAATATGTATACTGTCTAAATACAATATATTTTTTATATATAAATGTTCAGTTTTGGTTAGTCTATGACACTACTTATCATGCGTAAATACTGCCTTATGCATAGATGTTTATGAATAAAGGTGTAAATGTTTGAAATGTAGTGATGTGTCGTTTGCGAACGATCCGTTCATTGAGTGTATCAGTAAATCCGTGCGTCTATATGGGCCATAAACAGA
>CM070823.1:41604095-41623174 GCA_036326025.1 Chrosomus eos
CCTGCACTTCGAGACACTCTGAGTGGCGAAGGTGACAGGGCAAGGAAAGGAGAGCTGGGAGGTGGGCAGAAACGCTTGCGCGGTCTGGCCCAATCCTGAGGAAGCAGAGGAGCTCTCCTTTTTCTGACCGGAGGGTCAGGAACGGCTCTGCGCTGCCGGAGCAGTCGGTTTGTCGGACCGCTTCAACTGGATGCGCTTGTGAGGCCGTTGACGGGGAAACGGGCGACCGCGGGCTCCCCAAACCGTGGCAGGTGGGGGATGCCCTGGATCGCTTCTTCTGGAAGAGAACTCCGGTCTATGAGAGGGACGTTCTCTGGGTCGCACCGGGGGGGGGGAGCAGAAGGTTCCCTAGCCCTCCTGGGCATGAACTGTCTGAACGCGGCCGATTGGGATTTGGAGGAGCGGAATTTCTCAACCACTGTGTTGACCGCCTCACCAAACAACCCTGTTTGAGAAATGGGGGCGTCCAAGAGGAAAACCTTCTCTTTATCACGGATCTCCATGAGATTAAGCCACAAGTGGCGCTCCACCGCAACAGAACCAGCCATAGAGCGACCTATAGCACGTGCGGTATGCTTGGTGGCTCTTAAGGCTAAATCCGTAGCCTTACGAAGCTCCTTGACCGCTTCAGGGGTCACACCGTCACCCTCGTCCATTTCCTTCAGGACGTCCGCCTGGTAGGCCTGAAGAATGGCCATAGTGTGCAGGGTCATGCCTGCCTGCCCAGCCGCCATGTAGGATTTCCCAATGAGAGAGGAAGTAGTCCTACATGCTTTAGAAGGGAGAAGGGGGCGCGACTTCCAGGACGGCGCAGACGACGGAGCAAGATGGTCGGCTAAAGTTTCCTCAATCGCCGGAATGGCGGAATAGCCCTGTTCCACAGAACCTACCAGGTTGGTGAAATCAGCAGCAGCCGCATTAGTGAGGCGCGAAGAGAAAGGCTGCTTCCAGGATCTGGAGATCTCATGATGCAGATCACTGAAAAATGGCAGCTTCCTCCGTTGAGGCCTAGAATTAGGGCCACTGAGAAGCCTTTCGTCGAGTTTCGACGACTGAGACTCACGTGGCTCGTCGGGCCAATCAATAGTGAGCTTCTCCGTAGCGCGCGAAAGCACGTCAACGAGCTCCGCGTAGGCCGCGCTTCCTGGCCGCTCGGCGGAATAACCGCGTCGACGAGAGTAGGCCCGAAATCCTCGGAGTCGGAAGCCTCGGTAAAAAGTATATCCTCCAGCCCGAAAGAAACCGCGTCGCGTGCTCCCGGGCTGGGGCGCAAATAATCGTGTGAAAATTCGACTGGCATGTCTCGCGCGTGCCGAGGGGAGGGAGGGAGAGAAAGAGCGGGGCTCGTCTGCTCGAACTCCGCATCCTCAAGCTCTACATCCGAACCCCAGGTCGCGGATCCTCGAGAGGCCTCGGGAGCGCGACAGGGGGAGACGAATGATTCCCTCTCAAAGACCGCGAGCCGCAATTTGAGGGTTTTGAGCAACAAATTTTCACAGAATTTGCATTTAGACGATCCTATAACTGCCTCACGCGCATGTGAAAAACCCAAACATTTAACGCACTTACTGTGTGGGTCGTCGTTAGCGATGTAACGAGCACATGGCGGAGTACAGCGTCTGTAATCCATGGCAGCTTCACCGTAAGGAGAGACAGAGTTCCGCTTGAACAGTCGCAGAAGCGCCGAGAATAATCCTAGATGTACTGTAGCTCAGAAAAATCACGAGCGAAGGGCAAACGTGACCGCTTCGTTCTGAAGGCAGAGAAATCTGAGGAGCAGATGGCGCGCGCGCGAATACGTATGATGCGACGTAGGAGCGTCGGGGCGGAGCCATATCGCGCGGACGCCATCAGCCAATGAATTGGCGTGATTCTATAAGGCTTCAGACAATCGGCACATTCAGAGAATATCCCACTGCGCTTTCAGCAGCGTTGAGAGAACCTATGAAAGAGAACATGCCATAATGTACCCTGAGTGTAAACATTAGCCGCATTCATTGTGAAGCTAGCGATTTGCAAAGATTAATATAAATATTAATATAAAGGTTAATAAAACGTTACACTGACTTCACTTCTTCATGAGGTGCAGGAACACGAATAGTTGGTACCGATCCTTTTTTCAGGAGCAGCTTCTTAGCAAAACCAGCTTTATACTGACCCTCCTCGTTTATAAAGCAGTCTGGTGTGAAATGATTTGCGCAAACATGAAAGCATTGACGTTGATTGTGGGGAATATTCTCTTCGAAAACAAACTCAGCCACTGCGTCTTCAGCGGTTCGGATTTAGCAACATTAAAATGACTGCTGTGTTCCTTATTACACCCAAGAACAGAACACCACAATCGCTTAGACTCATTCTGCTCAGTGACTGTGCTTCAGCGTACTTTACAGCACAACACCGGTCCGCACGCACTATGATTGACAGTTCACTCACTCACGAGGGCGGGTCTGTGTTGAAACACTGCTGTCAATCAACAATCGTGGGAGGGGCGTCCGAACGTGTGACGTCACACAGTCGAACAGCTCGATTTGAGGCAGGGGAAAACATATAAGGAGATTAAAACAAAATCACTGGATGGATTTTTATCATTATATGATTTTTACGCCAGTCGGTGGCGACAAGTGACTGTTAAAATGTCATTGAATCACTCATTAAAAAAAATTTGCTCAAAAGATAGATTTTAGATTTATTCAGTAATGAAACAAGTGAAGTATTTATGATTGAGTCATTGAATCATTCATTCAAACCTGTATTTTTAAACAGTTCATTCAAATTAATTAAACATTTTAAATAGACTGCAGCTATTAACAATTTTTCAGAACCTCTAGTAAGTTACGTGTTACATTTTGTTGAGTTGGCAGAATTGTGATCTCTGTTTGAAACTTAAAAAGCGTGTTTCTTTTTTTTATTTAATTTATTATGCAGTTCTACCCATGGTAGTTAGTTTCCCTTTTCTTTTTCTTTTTTTTGTAACCGGAAACACAACCTCTGTCCTAAAAATGAAGCCATAAACACTGCTGTTATGTAATTTGAAGAACAGTACTTTTCCAAATGTTTTATTTGTCACTTATTGTGGCATTTGATTAGTTTATATTTATTTATCTGTTTGTTATGAGAATTTTGTTGAGTTGTTGTGTTTAGCTTGCATGGCGAATGCCATTATATTTTTTTCTCCCAGGGCCACCAAAGGGAGGCTGAGCTATGTAGTGTCAGGTGCTTTAGTGCTGTCATACAGTTGGTATTCTCATTGTCTTCAACTAGGATAAATGGGATGGCCACCCTATATTGTCATGAGGCTGAATTTGAAATAGTCACCTATTCTGATGGTCACAAACAGTTGCACCATCCATCACCCAATTTATTTATTTATAACTGCTGAGTCACAGATGCAACATTCCACCATATGTTTTTTATAGTTAACAAAAGGGGTTTTACTTTTATTCAGTTAACAGATGCTTTTATCCAAAGCAACTTACAAAATGAGTAATGCAACAAAGCTATACAGTACAACTTAAGTAGATTTAGATCTTTTAGAAATAGGCTTAAGATGACAATTACATTGAGAGTTGTCTAGAGGGATTCGTTATATTCCAATAATTTCACCAATGGAATGTGCTACAATGTGTGCAATGTAATTGTCATGGGTTTACCAGGTTCTCTCGATATCATACAACGATCCCTGTCACCGGAGTACTAACCACCAGCACCTGTCAATCGTTACGCATCTCATCAGTCACCACTTATAAGCACACACCTCAGTTCAGTATTTATCTGGCCTTGAATAAGGATATGGACAAAACTCAGCGTTCTCCATGCGAATCCAAGTGCCATGTGAAGATTCCAAGACGTAATCCTTGTGTTTATTCCCCCTCGTTTCTAACTCTGCTTTCAAATGGGTTATGTGCCTGCTATACTTAACTACTCAATGCTCTGATGCCAGTCGACTGAGGTGTGTGCTTCAGCTGCCAGCTCTGTCAGCTCTCCATCAGCCATCTGTAAGAAAAAGGACTTCCATTGTCATCACTTCATCACCCACAAACTATTTCATTTATTTATTACTTACCTGCTCCTCCTGCACCCGCTGTGTGTCATTCACTTACAGTACCACCCTTGTTAGTGTATGTTTCCTGACAGAAGACCAGATTAACGCTAATATGAATCCAGATATTCCTGATCCACTTAAAGTACCTGCTGAAACTCTTCACCACAAACTGTCCGGACGCACATCGGCACCCATCACTTCCTCTGACACCGCTCCTTCACCAGTCTTCATTGTCAGTCCCATGGTCACCCCAGAGCCCTACTCTGGCACGGTGGAGGACTGCAACGCTTTCCCTCGCAATGTTTGCTGGCGTTAGAGATGCAGCCGCAATGATTTCCCACTGAGCGGTCTAAAATGTCTTTCATTATTTCCCTGTTGACAGGGCTGGACCAGTTACGCAATGATTCAGCAATTTCTTTTGATTCACTTTCAGGAGGTGTTTGGCCGTTCAGTGAGTGGCTCCACCGTCTGTGACCAATTGTATCATCTTCGCCAGGGTAAAAGCTCAATCTCTGATTATGCTCTGAAATTTAGAACGCTTTCTGCCTGAAGTGGATGGAATGAAAGAGCACTACTAACCACGTATCCCCAAGGATTAAATCCATTGTTGCGGTTGCAGCTCTCCATTTATGACGACAACGTGGGACTTGAAAGATTCATCCAACATTCTATCCGAGTCACAGTCAGTGCATTTACTTGCACCCTCATAATGTAATTATAATGGCATTAAACTACGTGGCGTATGCCGATTTTAATCGCAATAAGCAGGCAAGTATACACATTAATCACATTATTACCGCTCTGATCGCTGATCTCTGTTCGCATGTGCTCGCTTCTATACGGATTCAAGTGTTTTGTTCACACAACTTCATGCATGAACTCCGTGACATTATTCTGAAGTTTTCTGTTCTCTAAATTGCTAAACTCTGTCAACACAACTCACTGCAAAGTCTCTGCTCTGTATCTTCATCCAGATGGCGCAGGAAAACCTGGCATTACTATGTTCATCATGGCGTTGAATAATATCCGGTACGTCCATAAAAATGTATTTTGAATTTGATGTTAGTAGGCTAAGATGCATACTGTATTTGCTAATAAGTATGGTGATACCACACTCAAATATGCATAAGGAAAATTGCATATAAACTGGAGAAGAGTTCTGCTCATGTCATGTAAACATCTTACTGTGATTAACCCTCTGAGGTCTGAGCTGTTTTGGGGCTCTTTCTGTGTTTTGGTATGCCCTGACATTTGTGCTTATTTCAGCTACTTAAAACATACCATTTGCCAACATATAAATTTGCTGTATTCAGCACAAACTCTGCTACAATAATATGTGAGCAAAATTGATGTACTTGTTTGCATTTTATAGAAAAAAAATAATATGCGTGGTTAGTACGTTTTGGAAAAAAAAATGTCACTGCAATAAGGCCATTTAACACATAATGAATAGTTGTCCACAATACTTTTGAGTTACTATTCTTGTAGGCTAGAATTTTTACTTCAAAATGAAGTGAAAATCATTCTGACCACTCTTTCAGAAACATCAATATAACGATTTGAATTTCTTACATCAGTTTTTGGGTCAGCAGTGCTGTATGCGTGGGAGTGTTAATGCCCATGAATATTAATGTGATTTACACCTGGGAAGACTAAAGACACTCCCCCAATGGCTAATGGGCCATCAAGGTGCTTTGAGGCAGCCTGAACAAAGAATGATTCACTGGTGAACAAAAAGTTAAAAAGAACAGCATTTATTCAAAATAGAATTTACGTTCTTTCCTAAGAATGTAAAGACTTAAAGTCATTACTATCACTTAACACATCCTTTCAAAAAACAAACATAAAAATACCAAACTTGTTTTTTTTTATAAAAAAAATATTTTTATTCAAAGAATACTAAAAAAAAACTACCGCAGGTTTAAAAAACTGTTTGAATAGACTCATGGGCGAATGCGAGTCTACAGAGCTCAGTTGCGGTCCAGTTTCCCGTGCAGGAAGAAATCGCAGTGTCTGTGGAACCATGTCAACATCGGTCTCTGTTTTCCATGACAGTGTGGACTGCATGTTGCTCGTCTGCTTGTTTGCCTTGGCTCTCTTCGGAACTGGTGCTTGGACATTGTCACATCTGTTATAAAAAAAGAAGAAAGAAAAAGTGTGAGCATGCTGATAAGACAATCAAAGAAACTGTATTATTATCATTATCAATCACTAATTACCATGGATTTAAAAAAGACATATTTGTAATTTCACACAAGAATGGGAACTTTTACATTATGACAATGTAAACACAATTAGGCTACATTTCATCTGTTAAATATTACGTCTATGCACTTACTCAGTATTATTCTCGATCGCACTGAGAACTGAACGACACCTGCGTGTTCCTCTGTGAGGTGCTGGAGAAGGAGAACGTGATGCAGCCAATTTCCTAAAAAACAAAACAAAATAACTGTTAGCATACATTATGTATACAACAGAGTTATTGAATATTCTGTACTGAATATGCATCTGTTACTGAATATTCTATATAGGTATTATTGTTTTTTTTGTATTATGTTTTGTTATTGAGTGTTAAAGCTGCCGTGACAATATAATTTCCTGCTAAGGATCAATAAAGTATCAACAACAACAACAACATCTGTTGATGGCCCATATAGAATGCATGCTGATAACACAATCAAAGAAACTGTATTATTATTACGCTTATCAATCACTAATTACCATGGATTAATTTCACACAATAATAGGAACTTTTACATTATGACGATGTAAACGATATTACGTCTATGCACTTACTCAGTATTATTCTCGATCGCACTGAGAACTGAACGAGACCTGCGTGTCCCTCTGCGAGGTGCTGGAGAAGGAGAGCATGATGCCACATTCCTAAAAACAAAACAAAATAACTGTTAGCATACATTATGTATACAACAGAGTATCTGTTGATGGCCCATATAGAACGCACGCATTTATTATGTACACTCAATGAACGGATCGTTCGCGATCGACACATCGCTACATTTCAAACATTTACACCTGTATTCACAGTGCATAAGGCAGTAAGCATGATAATTAGTGTCATAGGCTAACTAAAACTGAACATTTGCGAGTATCTATGGCCCATATAGACAGCACGCATTTAGGGATAGGCTACACAATGAACGGATTGTTCGCGAACGAACGACACATCACTAACTTACATTTCAAACATTACACCTGTATTCACAAACAAGTATTTACGCATGATGAAGTGTCATAGGCTAAACAAAACTGAACATTTATATATAACATATTGTATTTAGACAGAATCTATCACGTTTTTACCAGAGTCTGAAATATCACATATAACCTAGCAGTTATTCCCCAAAAAATGCATTACACATAGGCTAAGGCAGTAGGCTATTTTAGCATGATAAGTCATGGGCTAACCAAAACTGAACATTTATATATAAAATATATTGTATTTAGACAGTATCACGTATTTTACCGGAGTCTGAAATATATTTATCTCAATCACATAACCTAGAAGTTATTCTCGAACAAAATGCACTACACATAAGGCAGTAGGCTATTTAGCATGATAATCAGTGTCATAAACTAATCAAAACTGAGTGAAAAATATGTATGCTATATACAAATATGTTCAGAGAATATCACATTTAAAAAGTTTACACGAGCATACAATGTTAGGGATATTGTGAGGTATTTCCTATGTCAAAAGCTAGCCATAACTAGGCAAAATATAAAATTCATTTGAGCTCTATATGATAAGAAAACGAATTATAACACTAAAAAACTTACTCTGAACTTCTATCCTCGGTTGGATCAATTCGTTCTTGAAAATGCAGCCTTTTCGTCGTCCGAATTGCAATCTTCCTATGAAGAAAATGTGAATTCGTCATCACTGTCCAGAATCATCTGAAGGGCCTCTCTGTCGGAGTAGCGTGCTGCTGCCATCCTCCAAACGCGATGAACTAACAGTGAATGATCTGAAGAAGCTTCATGTTTTTGTGGCTTGATCGCGGGGCGTGCCGCGTGTGCGATGCATAGATCACCTATTTTACCATGTGAAAAGCGCTGGGGGCGTGGCGATCTGAGCTGATTAATGATAATGAGGGGAGAACGAAACAACTGTAACTCTCCTTGGTTTCAAACGGATTACATAAACTGGAAATATAATTTTTTTTAGTAGCTTACTTCATTTAAAAGAAGAGAATCTCAGCTTCATAAAGAGACATCTCTCGTATCTCTGTGACAAGTATTAACAGAGTTACAGTTATTTTTTCGGACGCGTTTCAGAATGGACTTCACTGACGGAGAGAAGGTAAAACGCGCATCATGTTTATTATTCTTTATTTGACGAAAAGCACAACACTTTGTTTTTATTGTGAGTACCCTAAAAAAAATAGAAACTAAACAGGATCTAATGATGTACAACACTTAAATGTAAGATAAAAATCAACAGAGTAATTTGAGTCTCTTTTGCACTGATAAGGAAAAAAGTGAGCTCATCACGCCCCCGTGACGGCCGACCTCAGAGGGTTAAGTCCTTGCTCTGATTATTAGAAATAATCGCATTATTGGTGCATATGTAAACGTAGTCTGTGAATGCACAACTGTCTAGATCAGTGTCATTCCTTGCATTCCTCCACTTCCTATCGCCAACCAGAGAGACCCAGCTCCTCAGAACCAGAGATAGAACCCATGCAGGTTCTATCGGGTGACCCAGAATCTTTATCTATAGTGTGGGGCAAGTGGGCATTTGATTGCTGCTCATCCCATCCGTCCATCACGGCCTATGGTGATTTCAGTTACGAGTTACAGTTACTGTCCACCTCGACTTTGGGTCAGCCAATAACTCAATCTCTGGAAGCCTTTGCAGCCAGCTACAACTAAAACCCTGTACAAGATGCAGTCAGTGACTGGAAGAGTCCTGGGCCGAGGTTGCGTTCACTATCAACCTGTGATCCAACGAGTGGGCTGCTTGCATGAAGAGTCTTTTGCACCTTTGGTTCTGGAGGATTCCACCACCTGTGTGATCCTAGGACGCCAATGGCTCATTCAACATCAACCGATGCTACCCTGGAGAAAGGGGTGACGTTCTTCAAAAAGGCCAACAATGTTTCCCTGAATGTTTTCCTTAACTCCCTCAATCTTTTCCAAGAGAACTTTCAGAGATTCCAGTCAACTCAACCTCTATTGAAAGCCCTATCGATCAGCAATCTGTGGATTTCCCAGCCTGCTTTGCAGACGTATTTTGACCAAAATGAGCCTCCAAATTACCACCACACTAATCAAGGGACTGTGCCATCAACCTGGAACTAGGTAAGCCAGTACACTATAGATGAGTTTATCCACACTACATCCAAGAACAAAAGGCCATGGAGGAGTAGATCAAAGAGGCTCTAAAGTAGAGTTACATCTGTCCTTCTACTTTCTTCTGCTGCTTCCAGTTTTTTCTTTGTGGCCAACAAGGACAGAAGCTTGTAGCCCTGCATTGATCACCGATCACCCAACAAGATCACCGTTAAATTCAGACACTCACTTCCCCTCATCCCAGCAGCTATGAAGCAGCTTCGGGGGCCAAGCCGGACTTTCCAAAGTGAATACAGTATAACCTCATCTGAGGGGGACGAGTGCAAGACCACCTTCATTACACCAACAGGGCACTCACTTCCCCTCATCCCAGCAGCTATGAAGCAGCTTCGGGGGGCCAAGCCGGACTTTCCAAAGTGAATACAGTATAACCTCATCTGAGGGGGACGAGTGCAAGACCACCTTCATTACACCAACAGGGCACTATGGTTATGCCGTATGGCCTGGTCAACTCCAGGATTTTATGAATGAGGTGCTCCATCACCAGCACGTTTCGGAGGTCATCCAGAGGCTCAATGAATACCACCTCTTCCTAAAAGCTGAGAAATGCAGTTTCCACCAAAGATCTGTCCACTTCCTTCGATATCAGATCAGCCAATAAGATAGAAAAGGTTGCTGCAGTCAAATCCTGGCCAACTCTCACCACGGTCTCTGGATCACCAGGCTCTCTTACCACCATGCAACAATCCCAGTCACCGGAGTACTAATCACCAGCACCTGTCACCACTTATAAGCAAAACACACACCTTAGTTCAGTATTTATCTGGCCTTGAATAAGGACACGGACCAAACTCAGCGATCTCCATGCAAATCCAAGTGCCATGCGAAGATTCCAAGACGTAATCCTTGTGTTTATTCCCTCTTCTTTCTAAGTTTGCTTCTAAGTGTGTATTCGCCTGCTATTTACCTACTCAATTCTGTGTGTGCTTCATCTGCCAGGTCTGTCAGCTCTCCATCAGCCATCTGTAAGAAAAGGAAATTCCATTATCACACGCAAATCCATTTATTTATGGCCCACCTGCTCTTCCTGCACCTGCTGTGTGTCAAATAACGTTTTTAGCTGGATCCACTTGTCATCCTGCTCAGTGTATGTTTCCTGACAGTAATGCATTGTAACATATTTGCCTTTATGTTTTGTATGCTATTTGTAATGTGTAATGAAATGGTTAGGTTACAGTTGGCAAAAAATCAACAGGTTCAGTCTGAATGGCTGGCTTTATGCAGTTTTTATACAAGAGTCAGGAGCACACAGGTTTTTATTTGTCCACTAGGAGGTTTTGTTACCAGTTACTTGGCTGATATAATTAGCTCTCCTCAGAATGAACCAGTCACTGCATTGTCTATAGTTTGTTCGGTTAGGGGCTGTGAATATTTGAAAGAGTTCAAGAGGTTTTTTTTCAGACAATCAATAACAATTAAATGGCGTATTTCCTTAAAGACCTATTATGACCTTTTTTAAAAGTCTCGATTTTGTTTTTGGACTCTTATTAAGTTTTAGTGGTTGAAAGTTATTTATATATATTTTAAAGATTATATTCCTCATATTTGACTTTTGTTCCAGCACCTCTCTTCCCAGTCTGTCAGTGACGGTTTGTTTAGTCCTGTCTCTATAAAGCTCCTCCTTCTGAAAAGGACAATGTGCTCTGATTGGTCGGCTGGGACAGTGTGTTGTGATTGGTCAAGCGCTTTGAGCGTGTCTGGGAAATGTCTTATTAGCACCTTACCATAACCCCCAGTTTCAACAAAGTAATTAACTCAACCAGACACCGCCACTTTATTTTTCTTATACTTTGGGTGTGAAATTATTTAAATGAGGAATATTGTGTTGCTGATATACAGATTAATTTCCGCTGGAGGGGCTTTGTGCTTTGTAACTTGGCAGACCTTTTTCATTCTCAGACAGCAACATTACATACTAAATAAAGTTGAACATGTAAAAAAGCATAATATGACCCCTTTAATATAGATTAAACACCATATTAAATTTTTCTTTTATGTTGTTTGTATTACCCTTTGTTGCAGTAGCTGTTCCATTAATGGAATGAATACTTTTGGTTAATCTGTGGAAGCATCTGTTTCAGAATGTTTGTTTTTGTTAAGCTTTTGCTCAAAACTATCGTAAACTGGACAGTTGAAGCAATAACTGAAAAGACTAATAAAGTTAAATATTCAGAATCATTATATACTGTTGGTAGTGCAATGCCGTTATAAGCCATTTGTAGTCCTTACATTAGCTACTTAACAAATCTTGGGGGTTTTCATCCAAATTTTAGATTTTTTCTGCTGAAAAAAAGATCACAATACCACAAATGTGTTGAGGCCTTAAAAGTCAATTAACTCAAGCTTTTTAACTACTGTGCAATGACATGTGAATACAGTTCTTCTCTCCTTATTTGATATTAAATTGCATTCTTCTACTAGAGAAGCATACATAGGTTGTATGTGCACTGTATCCACATGAGCTTCAGACTACCACACTAGCCCTGAGCACAGCTCATATGTTACCTGTTCTTTGGGCACGTGTCATGTCTTGGTTCCGTCACTGGAAAGTTGAGTGGTTGGCAGGCAAACTGATACTGGAACTGAGGGCCAAGGGGTTGCAAACCACCCCCAAATGTCCTGGGACAAAGTGTTCTGGCTGGATGGAGGGGGCTGCTCAAAGCTCCCCTGCTGTGAATGGATGGGTGTTGCGACGTCACACTGAACTAACTCCACACTCTGTGTTTATATGTGTTCATCTCTCACTCTCTTTGGAACTCTCTGTAGTTCATAAATCAAGCATTATAAACAACATAAAAACTGATCTTCTCTCTATCCATATACATTCAGTATATTTACCCACCCTCAATCTGTTTTAAACTTGTTTTTTTTTAAAGGGATAGTTCACCCAAAAATGAACATTCTGTCATCATTTACTCACCCCCAAGATGTTCCAAACCTGTATGAATTTATTTCTTCTGTTGAACACAAAGGAAGATAGTTCACAAGCAATTTGTCATAAGAGCCAACAATATCCATTGTACACAATGCCACGTTTAAAGTATTAGCTAGATTAGTATAGAGATTTAAGAGTGAATGTTCAAATTAAGAGTCAATAACCACTTAAATGTACCCGTTTTCATCATACAAAGTGATTGTACCACCTCAGAAGACTAAGATGAAACCACTGGAGTTGTATCATTACTTTTTCTCTACTTTTATGTAGGACTACCTTTTGGAGCTAGAAACCTTTGGACCCCATTGATAGAGTAATTTTGAAGATGTACCACAATCAGCTAATTGACGACCACAAATTACTGTCAAACTTAGCAATTGGTTTGGGGTATAGAGCGCATGCACTGATGTAACAATTTCATCAGAATTTATCGGAGGGTCATTTAAAATGGGTTACATTTTGCTCTCAGTGAGAATGTAATACGTTAGCCTCATAGCATAATTGCCTAAGTCATTTTTATTTGAAAAATGTCTTAGGCAATTATGCTATGAGGCTAAAATTATGTTATTTTCTCCGTTAAAAGATGAATCAAATATTGGTTCAATATTTTTTAATCTGTATTTCAGGACTACATCTGCCTTGAAGCATTAATTGTAAATATACTGTAATTGACGTTTTATTGTATACAGTATTAAATTAGTGCACAAACTGTACAGTAATGTTAACGGTCAAAACATTAATAGGAATGGTCATCTTAATCAGGTTTTCAAAAAGACATTTAACATTGATGAGTCACTAGATCACTCAGATCGGGGGACTCTAATTTACTATTTGTCCCTCGCACTAGACTAAAAAATAGGGTGATCGCGCTTTTGCAGCCATTGGACCTAAGCTATGGAACAGCCTACCGGCTTACATTAGATCTGCTCCAACTTTGTCCATTTTTAAATCTACTTTGAAAACGCATTTTTTCTCAATAGCTTTTAGTATATCTTGACATGTGTGTTTTATGTTTATATTTTTATTTGTTTTGTTTGTCTTTTCGGCCTTGTTAAGCACTTTGGTCAACGCCAGTTGTTTTAAATGTGCTATACAAATAAAATTGTATTGTATTGTATTGTATTGTATTGATGTTGTCTGATGGGTGACATACGAAACAAATACTCAAACCCAAGTTTCCATTGGATTTTTTCTCTAGCACAGGGTCTTCATGTGCTTCCATCGTCCTGTAGCAATAGCCCTCTTGTGTGTATCCGTTTACCCAACTTAAACTTTTCATCTTGCCAAAAGAACAATTTGTGCTTGGACCTGTTTGGGGATTTCAGCCCTAGTTCAAGCTTCAAAATATTTGTCTCACCTTGTCCAAGAGGTGACACAGTATGCCTCAATCTCTGTAGCTGCGTATTCATTACAGCACAACATGTGTTATTTAGCTTTCATATCAGTAAATGAATGGCCTGCATGCAGTGTATGTCATCTTGGGCAGCTGTGCAGCTTTTTCTTCCCACACTGCCATAACTCGCAGCGCAGCCGTGTTAGTCACTTGCTCACCGCAGCACCGCACAGTAAGACTTGGCTTAATTCTCAGTATGGCTGTATTACCTACTACCTATCAAGTTTCATTGTAAACTGCTAGTAATATAAACTTCTTGTGGTAGCTCCTGTTTACGCATCAGTCTCACGGTTTTGTTGTCTTGAAATGGTACTGGCCTCTGTCGTTTTGTGTTACTCTGACTCCGACTGTCCAAATTTATACTCTGGCTAAGATAGCTGATGTGTTTTTCTTGGATATGCTGATGGGCTGCACATATCAAAATGTGCTGTCAATCAAACTCACACTGGAACAGTGGCACCCTTGCCTGTACGCAGAGTACACACATCGCGTACCCTGACAGCACCAACATTTAGATTTGATTTCTGTAACCATTGCTAAATCATATATGCCATTAACAATCATGTAGGCTATGTCAATAAATATTTTTGAAAACTGTGCGTGACTTTTCCCTTGCCATGTTTGTCTTTCGTATGATTCAATGAGAAGGTGATAATGTTTTGTGAAAGTCATTTAAAGATGGAGTAAGTCTACTAACTATGCTGAACAATTTTCCCTTCTAGTTCTAAAATGTTAGTTTGCCCTAAATTTTTTTTCCAGGTTCCTATACAAGGGTGCATTAAATTAATCATTTTTATAAAGCAGGTGTCAATTGATTGCATTTTGATTCCTTGAGTTGTCCTTGAACATATTCATGCTGCATTGTCACACAGTATCTATTTTGTCTTAGACAACATGGAGTGACTGCCGTCTACATTTCTACTTTGTTAGTGTCCAGGGACAGGTGATGCACATCCTGGTCTCACTTTGATCCCGTTGTTCACAGCACCGTTAGTGTCATATGTCCACTGACAGTACATTATGAAAATAGACAACAGAAGTCTTTTTCTCTTGAGACTCGCCCAGCCCTGGTTTAAACATACAATTTTGCAAGTTGCGAATTATTGGGTCAAATGATGCCTGTGACTTTGAAACAGTGACTATGGTGTTGGTACGGCACCTCTGAGTGTTCTAATGCTATTCTGGGTAGAGACATTTTAGTCTAGTAAGAATGGCATTTAAGAAATATAAAAAAGGAACACTGAGTTGAAATGCACAAGGGATTACTACACTATAACTAGGTCAAGTGAACTGTATTATGGGGCAGAGATTGAGAGGGTGGAGGGAGGGCGGCTTCGTATTTCAACCTCATAGTTAAAATTGATCCGTAACTGTCTTAACTGTGGATGAGTAAGCTTTACTGTTTTTTTTTTCTGTGGGTTTCTGCTCCAAACCCCCTGAACGAACAAATTTGGTGCTCTGACCAACCCACCGACAGAGAAAATCGCATTGGGCTAATTTTGATTGGCATTTGGCCTAGTTTTGTTGCACAGACCTGGCAGCCTTGGGAGAGGGTGAATCGGTCATAACACTGGCACTAGCTCTAGTTTCAATTGAGAGAGGGTTAAAAGTCTTTCACATACTCTTCTTTTCCAATAGTAGTGTGATACCATTTACCAGTTTGTCTGTAGATAAGAGGATACATGATCTTATTCAATAAAAATAAACTCTGGTATTTTTGTATGTAGCCCCTAATGGGACATACTGATAGTAAATAAATGAATGAGATGGGAGAAAATATATATATTTCAGTGGTTTTGAACTCTTTTGCGAAACTTTTGTCTTTCCCCAAGAAATTCTCTCACAAAACATTTGTGAGTGAAATAATATGAGGTAGGGGGAAAAAACTATATTTCAGTGCTTTTGTGAGGGAACACTAAGTTTCTCATCGTAACGCAAACATTTTGCAAGAGAATGCAGATGTTTTACAAGCAAACACAATTAGGGGAATTCCATACTTTTGAGAGAGAACAAAGTTTTTCAGAAGAATGAAATAATTTTGGGAGAGAATGCAAAAGCATTATACCTCACATCTCATATTTTTTTCCATCACCATGTCCCCTTTAGGGGGCTACCGTATTTGTGTTCAGTTTTTTCCCATAATTTTTTTATTGACCTCTTCATGTGCTCTTGGCTTTCCCGACTCCTGGCTTCATTTCTGCAGAATACGAGCCCTTGGAATTTTTAGGAATTTACATCAACGTGAAATCTTAAATAACATGACGTCTATGATCGAACATCTCAAGGTGAAAGAGAAGTCAGTACTCAAGTTTCTTTCCATTCATTTTCTGAGCAGCCCTTTCTGGTAACCGAGTGTCTCCGGGGCCCCTTTGACACCTGGCAGGGAGGCATCTGCCATGGCTTTAGCACTCAAAGCTTCTAAGATATCACACAGCAATTCCTGAGCCAAACATAGCCCCACCCAGGGAGCTGCTGACGCAAAACCCCATACCAGTTACATTTACTGAGACCGGCTCATTCCATTCTTAACGTGATCTCCCCTTTGTAGAGGTACATAGAGTGTTCAATGGAGAGGAAGAGATGGACGGATCAACTTGTTATTGGGGGATTTAAAATTTCCTGTTAAAATGTCATATGAGTTTTCTGCTTGGCTCATTGTTGGATTACCGACGTCTTTTTGAGTACCCAGATTGAGCTGGCTTCATCTTCTGCAGGTGAATCTCTGTTTGGTTTTCCAGAAGTCAGGCTGGTTTTAGTTCGACTTAGTTGAGATCTTTAATACTACCATGAGTTCTGCTGACTCTAGCACAGGTATTGACCTGCTTCAGGTCAGGATTGAGTCCTTGAGTAGCAAAATGGACAGGCTCATAAGCATCCAGGAAAAAGTGCTTAGCCGACTCGATGGCATGTCTCAGGACATTGATGGAATTGAGAAAGATGTAGAA
The DNA here is from genome assembly GCA_036326025.1 of Chrosomus eos. NCBI lineage: Eukaryota > Metazoa > Chordata > Actinopteri > Cypriniformes > Leuciscidae > Chrosomus > Chrosomus eos. The sequence continues at coordinate 41,620,790 of CM070823.1, forward strand.
ACTCTAAAAGTGGAAAAGGAGGAGATCCATTTCCATCCTCCAGTTATCCGTACAGGACCAGCCAATGAGATGAAGGAAATGTGCCAAGAAATGAACAGCATCATGTTGGTAGTAAATCAACGCTCAGAACAGCAAACCCAAAAGCTGGAGGGAATGGAGAGACTGGTGACGAGCATTCAGCAGGTTGTCAGCTATATTGGAGAAACAGTGAAAACTTCCAAAATCATGGATATTATGTTCAAAGGGCCGGCTTCTCGAAAAAGTAAACCGGCCCTCAGGTCCAAGGATAGTAAAATCAAACTGATCGCCAAATGCCAAGCGTCAGATAACAGTGAGCCTCTCCTTACCAAGGTGAGTTAAATATCAAGTATGGAAGATTAGACGATGCTCGGTTGTCTGAGCATATACAGTACAAAGAGGTGAAATAGTGTCATTTCATGAATAAAATGTCATCATCATCAATATAGTCAAATAAGCAATGTCATGATTTAAACATTTCCATTCATTACATAGAAGCTTTCTCAAGTAGACATAGAAGGTATAGTGCCATTTTGAAAGGTCTTTAAAATGTAGACACTCGCATGGTCATTACACTAGTCACTGAAGTTAGATTATCTTTGAAGCACATGACTAATTTGGCCTTAATGATGTAAGTTATTGGAAAGGAGAATATTACCTAGAAAAAGGAAAAAGATGGATTTGTGTGTTGGGCTATAGTTTCAACTAGATGAAACCCCACCCCACACTGTTTGGCCTTCAACATAATGTGTGTTGTGCTATTGTAGATAACCCACATATCATCAGCCAAGTTATGGAAAGGAAAGGCTTCAACTGATGGTGCCACATTAGAGGAACCATGCCATTTATACCTTCCTTATTGGTATTTCATATGACAGTCAAATGAAACCCACACTTTTATGCTTTAACACTTTTAGCAGACTGATCTCATGAAATGGCGTATGTATGACACGCCAATTCGTATTTCCATTTTTGGCGTGCTATCAACAGGCATAATCGCTTTTCAGCGTGTTTATCAATGCCGTTGATATCAACGTTACATGATTACTGTATATAATATATGACCTACCCCAACCCTGTCCCTAAACCTACCCGTCACTGAGGTTAATACCATGAGTCTTTCCCTACCATCCTAGGAAAAAAAAAAAAACGCTCCCCAGATGTAGACTTTGCGGCGTAGACATACACGCAAAAGATGACGGTTCGTTTCGGCGTGGACATACACGCGGTTAGCTCAAAATCCGTATAGATAACACGCCACTTGACTTGAAAGTGGCGTGTATGTTTACGCAAAGTCATGATGTCATGTTGCTTTTAGAATAACTATGTATAAGTGACATGTTGTGCATAATGTCAAATTTATTTTTATTTTTAATTAATTATTTTTAGCAATTTATTTAATGATTAATTCATAAATTTATTTTAATATTAATTTACTACTGTTTATTGTATTCATAGTTGTATAGTTGCTTCCTCCATCATTGCACTAAGAGAAGCCAAGAGTTTATTTTCATGTAACATTTGGCTATCCCAGACTAACTGTGCTTCCTAACAACCCATCCCACTTATATTGTGTCTGTGACAGAAAACTACCTCTACTAAAGGCTCTAAAGGGACTCGGAAATCTGACCGCAACATTCTGAGTCTACTTACAACCTCAAGCATCTTGGATCAAAATATTTGCTTCAAATGTACTAACGTTGTAGGTTCAAGAACCATGCATTTTACACAAATTATTAGCAACCCTGAAGAATTGCATAAATTCAGTACACATTACCGTTTTGTTGACGAGAAAAACAAATACTTTTTAATTTGAAACTTATTTTCTCATCTTATTTCTTTGCAATATTTTCATTTTGCTCCAAAGCAAAAAGATCACAAAGGTAAAGATGGGAAGTTTCATCTGAGCTTCAAAGGCCTCAAAGCACATAAGAAGAAGAAACCACCTGATTCAACTGGTAAATACAGCACAAAACAAAATGCAAATAAAGTGTGACACATTTAACACACTTTTCACTTTTTCTTTATTATGTTCATATTGCAGTTGATACAATCTCTTTGAGGAAACAGACACTGTTGCTTGAAGAGGTTCAGAAACTAAATCAAGAGAATATAGATCGCTCTGAAGCATCTCAACATCAGGAAAATTATGTGCAAAAATCTGAGGATGGCTCAAATGCTCCCATTCCACAAGAACTTATCCTGGAAGAGGCTAAGATGCTTGAACCTGAAGAAGCCAAGATGCTTGAACCTGAACAAGAGAATAACTCAGAAGAAGAGAAGGAGGTCACTCCGGAGCTGAATGAAGATGAGATAAAAGACACAGAGCCAAAGATAGAGGAGATCCAAGTTGAAACACAACAATTA